>JAXGGA010004792.1:0-84349 GCA_038373865.1 Uloborus plumipes
CAGGTAGAGGTCAACGAATGAAACTTAAATTCAGTCCTTTCGGAGCTCTATTTTTCTCCCAGATACTTGGATGGGGGCTGAAAAATAAAACAGCTTATTTATGTTCGACCCTAACGAGTTGGAAAATCTAACCGCTGAACGCTATCCTTCGCGGGATACTAATTCGGTGTGTGCATTTTTGTACCAACTAACGTCTTATCGGAATCAAAATGTTTACCCCTTTTACTGAGATTGGATTCAGTCTTGTTCTTTTATTCATTTATTTTTGCAGTTAATTTGTACAAATATATGAATTTTTACGAGTTGTTAAAATAATGTTTAAGTGGTACCTTAATTTCATGCACATGCATTAGCGTACATAGACTTAGGTGCGCCACCCCCCCCCCCCCTGCTACCCTCCAGGACATCACTCAATCAATCTTAGTAATATGTATGTTTTCTGACATTGTTTTAGTATTGAGAGGCACACACTTCTTGTTTAAATCTTATTGCTTAGATGTAAAAGATAAAGAAATTTTACTATCGTGAAAAATTTTACTGACATATGTGTGCTGAACATTTCATTTATTGAAAACTATGCTGTATTAACTGGTCTAAAAATTTAAAATGTAGTTGCGAAAAACCCCATTTTCATTGCAAAATAGTTGGGCTTGCGGATGAAAAGCCATCCGACATCAGATGTACATATATACTGCCCTATGCATATACAACTGACAAAAAAAGGGAAAAAAAACAACATTTTAAATTTAAATTTTAAAGGTTCTCATAATTATAGAAGAAACATATATGAAAAAAAATTACTTACATTTTAGTTAATTGGATACCCAGGTAGCACAAATAACCTTTAAACGTTTTATAAACGTTTTTAAACCGTTGTTACAACATTAATAACCATTTTACAACCTTTAAAAAACGAAGTGTGCTACTTGGGTAGTGTTGCATTTTATTTTGAAGTAGAATGAAAGGAAGTGAAAGTTGACATAACACAATGATTCCCCTCTATTTTGATTTTGCTTATTTTTTTTTAATTACTTTTTCTCTTTTCCTCGCATGTTTCAAATTCTTAAAAATTTCTATATAATTTTGAGACAGCTTTTTGGTTTAAGATATTATTTAAATTATTTATTAGGAAAAAAACATTAATAAAAAAGAAGGACAAAAACTTAATTAATCCAAAAAAAAAAAAACATACTATTAAACATACTATTATGATCAGGCACAGCGTTCGCATGATCATTTATAGCCAATTCCCTGCATATCGTGAACTGCGTTCCAGGTGGCGCCCCGTCTCCCACGTGAGTGCGCCTCTCACCGTCAGCATCCGGATCGCTCTCCATCCTCCGTCGGCCGGAGGCGCGAGAGCGAGCGAGACAGAGAGAGAGCGATGCCCTTTGACGAGGTGCTGCCCCGGGCCGGTGCCCACGGCCGCTACCAGCACCTCCTGCTCTGGCTGGTGCTGCTGCCGGCCCAGCTGCCGTTCGGGTCCCACGGCTACTGCCAGCTGCTGATGAGTTGGACGCCGGACCACTGGTGCCGCGTGCCCGACGTCGACGCCGCACCCGGTGCGGCCAACGCCAGCAGCGGGGAGGACTACCTGAAGCTGAGGCTCTACCTCGCACGTGAGTACAGAGATTGGGAAATGCTGCACAGCCAGTGCTCCTTGAACGGGACCGTGTTCGCCCAGGCGGTGCGGCAGGAGCTGGGATACCGACTCGGCTGGAATAGTTCGGAGTATGAGTGCAGTGTCCACGGGTGGTATTACAACAAGACGAGACTGGGGAATGAGCTGGACACGATCATCAGTGACGTAAGTACCTATGTTGGTTACTTCTATGTACAGTGAAGTGTCGCGACGACGAACACCAAAAGGCCTCACATTTTGTTCGCTGTAATGGAGTTCGAGAAATATAACGACACAGTTATATACAATGGGAAGGATCATTTATTTGTTGGTATCGTTCGTTGTATTGGTGTTCGCTGTAATGATACTTAATAGTATTACAAAGGAAAGAGGCGATTGTACGAACTCATGCATACGGGCTTTGGACAATTATTTACCAATAGATATCATTACGTTTGATGACTCTGATAAGAAAATTAAATGCTAAATCGTATATAGTTAATGTTGACAGTACTTTATAAAGCAAAGGAGGACGATATATAGTATTGAATTGCAATATCATGTCACAAAATCCTTTTTAAAAACTTTACCGAAAATATAACTAGCAGCAATCATATTTTACGTAAAGCGAAATGCTGGTAAAGATACAGCTTGTAGATGCAGTATTTTAATATATTGTACTTACCGAGATCAGCATTTCTTTTTTTTTTTTTTAATTGGATTACTCTCTTTCATTCTGTCAAAAATACTTAATGATTTTTTATTACTATAATTTGTAATTACTCGTTCATTTTAATTGAAAAATAACATCATTATACAAAAAATATCTCAAAAAATCACATATCACTTTCGTTAAAAATCTTAAACATCTCACTTTTTTTATTTAATTTTACTTTACAATTATTGAGCTTTTCGCTATATTTAATTTACGTGCATTTACCTCAACTGTAATCACATATATTCAAAAAACACTACATAACCCATTAGTTAAGTGTTTACTGAGTACAAGGTTTGACTTAAAAATAAAACAAAGAAAATTTTGTAGGAAGAATATATTTCTTAGATTTAGGCACTTTTACCACTGACATTTTTGAAAAAGTCCCCCCCCCCCAAAAAAAAAGAAACAGCATAGCAGCCGAAACGAAGAAGATTTGAGAGTAGCAGAAACTTATTGATCTCGCGCTTAAGAAATGTACTAAAATCATTTCTAAAATTCATTCAAAGTTCCGCGTATGCAAATAAAACTAATGTCGAACATATTTTATGTATATGTATATTTTTTTCTACAATGTAAACTATCTGAGTTTTTATCTTGTAATGCACACACAGTTGTGTTTTCAGTACAAACATTAAATTAGTAATTTAGATTAAGTTGTATGTATTTACTTAAACTTCTTTCCTTTTTTTTTTTCAATTTAGAAAAATAATTTTTCCACATGCAAACTTATTTAATGCTTGAAGAATATAGTGAAAATTAAATGATTTTAAGTGTCTACTCTCTTCTAAAGAAGTGCATTAATGTGCTCTATTGACGAGTATGAATTTAGTTAGACGATATATGTTTTAAATATTTATTTAAAAAAAACTGTTTTTCACTGTAGGTTACCGTTGTATGTTTAAAACGATTTGAGTCTGAAAAAAATTATGGCATATACATGAATAGTTACTTCTTGATTCAGATGTAATCATGCAGGAAGTGCTTTCTTTTTTTTATTATACTGTTTTAACGTGATAACTTTTCACTTAATATTATTCTTAATACTCTCTCTATGCTGCCTTCCACCAAAAAGATGGAAGGCCGCCTTCTAAAAACATCTCTTCATCTACAAATAAATAAAGCAATCCAGATTTCCTTCAAAATTCTGCTGTTTGAAAATTTGCTAAAGATTCACTTTTTGATTAACAGCTTTGATTAAATAAAATACCTGCCAAGCACTACAAATGATATTGGTGCTTAAAACATAAGGGCAAGTTTGTGTATTTTATTGTTTTTATGTTGGGGATAAATAAGTATACATCAAAATTATGATTCTTTAGCTACTGAGTTCAAATTCAGAAGAAAAGAAAAATTAAAAAAAAATACGTGGTAGGATCTTAAGAAAAAATCTGGCACTGAGAGAAACGTTGTAAATACTATAGCTTCTTAGAATATTTTGAAAACAAAAAGAAACGGTAAATCATTTTGAGAACAAAAACAAATAATGTATGTATTGGTCTATTTTTTGACTGACTCTCCCAAATGGTGGACTTTTTCTAGTTCCAGTCCCTTTTCCAGGAGTTACTATACTCGACTGCAACCTTTCTTGACTATAGAGAAATAAGCTGAGACCAAACAAAGGAAGTAGTTCCTTGCACGGTGTCCGAATTTCGGGTGAAATTACATCCTTCCCTTTAGAAATCGGATTAGAGTGTTTCATCTACGCATATGTAGCCTTTTTTTTTGTTATAATATTCGTAATTTTCTTAATATTTTCAATTTTACGAACGGAGTAGCGCGGAAGCGTAATCCATTTGAATCGAACGCGCCAGCCAATAAGAGTTAACGCACAGTTGGCGATCTCCTTTCGTTCGCCAAGAAGGTTTCTGTTAACTCCGATTTTCTTCCGCGCGTAGTGATTTCAGTGTCAACTTAAGTTGCTGTTGAGTATAAGCTTTTGATATTCGTAAAAAATAAAAAAATAAAAACTTTAAATATATTTCTTTAACGGAAAAAATACCTAGCGATTTCTCCAACATGGAGAGACAAAAAAAAGAAAAGAAAAGAAAAGGAAAAAAAAAACAAGAAAACGCCCTTTAAAGTTATGCTTTTCCATTAGAACACATAACTTTTTGAATAATTGAGTCAGAGCAAAAAATTTTTAACACATAACTTTATAAGTAATTGAGCTAGAGTGATAATATTCTCTTCGAGTATGTTAAATAACTTTTAATTTTGAAATAAGCAATTTTTTTTAAACTATTTTGTCGTTTGGTTATTTTTGAGGCAATACAAACCCTTAGAAACCCGAAAAATGTAATTTTACTTACAAAATAACGTATTGAAATTTTGATAAATCATACCAAAAATACAGAAATAGAATTTCCCTCTTTTCTTTTTTTTTTCTCTCAACATATTTAAAACAATAAATTTGATCTAAGAGGCAAACAAAAATAAATTTCGGGAAAAATCTTTTTTTTCCTGAATGTCCTTTTACTTTAATTTAAGCTCATTATGTTTGGAAAAGTAAAACGAGCTGGAAATAAACAGTAAGATTAAAGTAAACTGTTTCGTTGAAGTTTATGCAGTAAAGAGAAGATGCACCGCATCCAAAACTACATCCTACTCATTTAAAATGCTCATGTACGAATGAAAAAGAAGTTTATTTGTTTAGCGAAAAATATTTCCTTGGTAATCTTTTTATAAAGCTAAATAATCGATTTCAATTTTTGAACCAACTTCTCGGAATGTAATTGGATTCCAAATCCAAACATAAATTTTATTTGAATTATGCGTTCAGGGAAATCATGCTCTTGATCTGATACACTGTTATTCAAATTAACTTTTTTTTTCTAATGTTTGAATTTATATTATTCACAAATAACGTCGGTTTAATGAAATTAAAAGAACATACTAAAATCTCAGTTGAGGGAATATTAAATATCAAATTTATTTTACTACCGTAAGAAAGTAGTTTAAGAAAAACATTTGTATTTAGCAATTAATGCTTTGTTTTTGTAAAATATTTGGCTTAATTATATAGGTACTGGGGGGATGCAATACTGGGGTAGGATAATTCAGCTGGATCAATTTTAAGCCTTAGATGATAAACAACGATTATTTGAGCCTATTGTTATTCTTTTTTTTTTATTTCTCTATTCCAAAACATTAAACAAGAAATAGGATTTTATTCCCATATAAAAGGTACGTTGTATTTTAAGGTTAGAGCAGGATTTTATCCTGAATTAATCGCTTGCCTGAATATCCGAATGATCTGGGCTTCGTATGCTTTGCAGAAAATTATCAACTCGAAAAAATTCGGGTAAAACTAAATGATTTTGTACCTATAAAAATAAAAATTCAACTTAAAGTCTACATATTTTATTTGTTTCGTTTTCTTGCGTTTGAAAATCAAAATTAAAAAGGTGATGATTTTTTTTTTCTTTTTTTGAAAAAAAAATGTGTAATGGAAGCGGTTAAAAAAAGTTCCATCGACAAATTTAAACAAAGTACAGTATATTTTTGTCGCCGTATTGTTTGGAAAATTTTTGGCGAATTTATCTTTCTAATAAATGATAAATCTGCAACCTAATTTTCAGACATAAAGATAAAATAATATGTTTATGTTTTAGTTTGTGTTTCAATTTTAATTTTAACTGTGTATTTTGTTGTTAAAATTAAAAAATTGCATTATACAACAAATTTGATTAACAATTTGGAAGCAACTTTGAAACCCTGATTTGTAGCAGTTAAAATCCTACTAAACGCGTTAAGTTTGTAATATTATATTTATTTATAAGATGCTTTTTATTCCATATATGTGGTGAATTTTTCAATAAAATAGTTTACTAAGTATTAGTATACAATCAGTAAAATGACAAAAAGTAAGAAAGTACAGTTATTCTTTAGTTTTGGGCCCTTTTTTATTTTATTTTCCCTTATTTTATTTATTTATTTATTTAAACCGCTGGGCGAATTGTTGTTGTTGCAAGTTGTGTTAGGTGATGAACAAAATCTAGACTGTTTTGAAAAATTTTATCCATTCTGAAGCTTTTTTAGAAAGTAGAAAAAGCATTTTTCTTGAAATATGAGAAAGGGGGAGGTGCATGATCTGTAGAGCGTTTACTGCCTCTAAAACTCTTCGTCTTGTATTTGTTCCGTGTTAAATGAGCAGTTTGTCATACCAAGCTGTTCTGATTCTGAATCCCCCCCCCCCCCCGTTTAACATATATACCAGTATTTCTTCTACATTTCAGCTCTTTACAAGAAACATATGCTGATCTCCTTTTTGCTGCAAAAAAAGATTCACTAGCTTAAACAATCTGTTACATAAGCTGCAACCCCGTGAAAAACGCTTATGAGAACTCTAGGCTCTCTGAATATATCCCATAAATTAAAAATTATCTTCTGGTTTTAAGCAGAAGGGTATCATCTAATTTGTATATTTTCTTTTAGCTAATTATTTACTTCAAGGTCTTTTTTAAAGTGCGGAAAATAAAAAGTTTATCGTAATCAATACACAGGAGATGTAAAGAAGTATTTATGTCGCGACGTACCTATATTTATGTGTAAGGAGAATTATAACTTGGCTAATTAGTATATCAATAGAAATTGTTTTATTGTTGAAAATGTGCCGATGTTTTTTTTTAAATCATCATGGCATAATCCATAGTGATCCATTTTAATTATCATGATAGAATCATTTATCCAATCTCTAAAAACCATTGTTTACACTCGTTCAAACTTCAAAATTGACATCAGTTAAATCTTGTGAAAACTGTATAACACGAGTACTCGGCTGTTTTAACAAAATGCCTAGTAAACCAGTTTTCAATAGAAAGCTAAGTGGAAATATGAATATTTGGAGCAGGTATTGTCATTGTAATACCGATGAGGATACGATCGATGTTTGCATCGATGGGGACGGATTCGCATGCAATTCGCCCACGTAGTTGCATATATCACGTTATTCGTGCTTACACGCATATGGATGTAGAGCGACATACTGCAATGAATCATGAATGAATAATATATTCGGACACATACTGGTAGCGAAAGGAGTATCAAAACTCTTTCAAAAATATATGTCTGTAATGGGTTGAAACAAACTAATATACCTGAAATCTGTTCGTTCCACTTGCTATTTACAAAAGAAAAGTTTTGTGTTTGTTTTATTGAGTTTCTGAGTCCCTTTTTTTAATGAAGAACACCCTCTTAAATATTTTCTATATGTTCATTCATTTTGATTAATTCAAAATATTTCTAAAATGTATTAAGAGTAGAATTAATAGATAATTTGTACATTCTAGAAAAGAATGACGTTTGTATTTAACAACAAACATTCTCTACTTTTCGGAGAAGCATTAGGGGAGACTGGGTACGGTTGTGACAATTTTCATTTGCTCCCCCATAGATCCCTTAGCAATGCCTGTGAGCTGGTTTAAAGTTGTTTTTATGTTAAAGTGTTTATTTGCCTGCTTATAAACACTAAAATTTTCTCCCTAAGTACAATAGTTAACTTACAGGACCAAATTAAACAAAAAGGAAAAAATGTCACAACCGACCCCACCCCAGGGGCGGTTGTGACAGTGCTTGGGGTCGGTTGTGACAAGTTCAAAAATACAGCAAAACAGTCTAGATCACTTTTAATTTCAAGTAATATTAAACGTAATTCAACATAACCTTCATCTGGGAAAGTTTAACATTTAACAATGTGTCTCGTTCAGTTGAAGTAGCCTTATACCAAGTTTTACAAAAATATCAGGTTTTTGGAATTTCGTAACGTCTGTTTTGGCAACATTATGCACATCCTGTGGGTCATAACCGTGTCTGTTCATAACAATTCTCAAGTATCAAAGAAAGATTCCACATTTATTTGTTTTATTGAAGCTTGTTACTCTTGAAAGGCTAGTTGCATGAGCTACACGAACAGACGTGAAACATTTCTATTCATAAATGAACGGAACCATTTCTCAGTAGCCATTTTACTCTCATATCTGCTTTCAGCGTATATGTAAGCTCAAAAGCACTTTATTATGAGCAATATAACCTATGCACACGTTGTTTTCATTGTGACAGCGCCGGCCGGCTCCATCGCGTTTACGAATGAATGTTTCGTAGCAAAGACTTACGATTAACGTTGCATTTCCAAAGCTGTCCGAAAGAAAAAAAAGTTTCACTTCTTTATAAGCTTCTTTATATTTCATTAGGTCACACTGCCCTATTTCTGTCTTCTCCAAGCGTATTATGGGCATCAAATATGATAAAAACATGTTTTACTCGTGTCACAACCGTCCCCACGCAATTTGTCACAACCGACCCCAACCCACTACTTTTGAAAACAGCAATCGCCATGGCAATACAAAATAGCCTACATAAAAAGTAATCACTGCTATTTCACTATTAAGGTTCACTACTAACGGGGAGAAAACTTTCATTTCTCTATCTGTACCCATTCAACAGGAATTACTAAAAGACATCGAACAAAAAAACTTACTTTTGACTGTTAAAAAGTAACCAACCCCTCTGCTAGCGTTAATGTCGCTCGATGGCTACCGCAATGCTTTGACACACATTCAGACAAACATGCTGATACTCTCTCTCTTTGCTTCAACCAGGTATTAATAATGGTTTAGCTAATATGACGACTGTCACAACCGCCCCGCGTCACAACCGTCCCCAGTCTCCCCTACTTTGAGCAACCATTGGCTGACATGAAAGCTTTCATTCTCGCAAGCTTTCATGTCTATATACTCAGTTTTCCTAGCCCTTTCAGAACAGACAAATCACCTTTTAAATATCAATGCTTAAAAACAACTTCGTCATTGGATAAAAGATGTATTGTAAGAACAAATGCTAAACAAAAGATTTTATAAAAATATGCTTTCTCTACTTTTACATCTCGGCTTATATTTTCCGAAATAATTTACTGTAAAAATATTATGTACTGAAAAGATTCCAATTTACACCAATTTTACTGAAGTTTCCAATGTAGTCAAAAGTTCCGATTGCTAGTCCATTCAGTGGCATGGAAACTAGCTTACACATCTGTCATTCTCGCCTAAGCCGCAAGTTCAATCAGTGGAGATTTTTTGCTCTTTTTGGGTGGAATATGTTTTGTGGTATAGCCCTATTGGTATGCTTAGCAGAAAAACTAAAGATAAACCCAGATCTATGATTCGTTTGCAGAGCTTTTGACTTCAGTTACTATCATTGCAACGTGTCAAACTGCAAACTTTCTGTAGTGTTTTGAGCCTTGTTTTTAATGAAAAACTATTTATTTTGATTTTTGTTCTCTTTTAGATATTATTCATGAGGTAAACTTTTAGATCACTCTAAATATACCAGGACCCCTAAATACACTTCAGGCATCATATTTTAGGCGAACATCTCAATTCTCTTTTGAAAATACATTTTAAAATAAGTCTGTTTGCTCTCATATGCAACAATCCAAGCAAATAAATGGATATTGAACAAGTTAAAAGTTTTACGTTCGTCTGTAAATAGAAGGAATCTACTGCTGATTCGCGTATTTTGACAAAGCTTTTTCACTGAAAAACATAGTCTGGAAACAGTAAAGAGATTTTTTCATCAGTATCAGTATTGTATACATTTTTAGATGCAGACGTTGTTTTTCGATTTTTTTTTCTTTGAAAACATTTTAGATACTCAAGAACACTTATTTTCTTTAAATGTGTGTTAAGGTACCCGACTACCTTCGGAGACCAAATTTTGAAATTTTTAATTTAAAAATTTTCTGTTTGTATCTATGTGTGCGTTATGACTTAAAACATTATACAAGCACATAAAAGTTAAAAAAAAAAATAATAATAATAATTTTTGGGGGAAAACCTGGTTGAAATTCATTAAAAAAAGAACTTTTTTTAAAATTACATAACTTTAGACCAAATTGTTATTTTTTAATTTTATTTGCTTTATTGTGTTAGTAAATAATCAACTTAAGGAATAGACTACAAGTATGACATAATATTGATTTATAAATATTTTACAGCTTATGCCGTAGCTGATTTGGAAATGCGGCCAAAATATTCAAAAAATATATTTTTTAATTAGACTGTAAAAAATAAAATTACAGTTCAATCAACTACATTATAGTCTAATCCCTAGACATAGAAATGTAAAATAGCCAGAAAAAATTTCAAGTAAATTGAACTAGGCAATTTTCAGTTATTGAATTTAAAATGGAAGAAAATAACGAAAAAACGTGTTCCGAGATATAAGGCAATAAAGACAGCGCTATCAATATCAGCATTTATTGCAGTATAACCTTAAAAAGTACCGAAAAAATTTTTTCCTCGCATTTTTACTTTCAAAAGAAATAATGTTTACCTCTCTGAATATATTAGACTACTTTTAAGGTCATTTTAGTTACCTCGGCTAACTTCCGGTCCAGAATTGACGCTTCCGGTTTATCAAAGCGCGGTAGCTGTTTTTAATTTTAAGTCTCCATAACTTATATTCTATAAAACGTATAAACAAAATTCAAACAGTTTTAGAAAGAAAACAATCCACTCTTTCAATTTATATAGAAAAATAAAACCATCATTTTAGTCAAAATTGGTCAAAAAAGGGTAGTCGGGTACCTTAAGCATTATTTCTTGAGAATCCTCACTATGGGTATAGCCTTTAGACAATCTGAAGCTTAGTACTTAGGTGGCTGAAGAAATTGATTGCTTAAAACTGTTACACTAAATTGGACTTAAAACGTATTTTCAGCTATATTACACAGTTATATGCTACATAAAACCACGGATTCTATCTTCTTACTTAATTGAAGACTCTTTAAATGATATTAAAAACCTAAAGCAATAGTAGGATACACAAATAGCAGCAATAAATTATGGAAACAGTAACAGCAAAAATTATAAATCACTTTATTAATTAAGAAGCAAAATAAACTAATTTAGAATGTAGAAGAAGATTGCCCTGAAAAGTTAGTATTCGTAAAAAAGATGAGCCTTGTGATACCTTTAAATAAAAATCGGAAAAAAAATATTTGATGTACTTTTTTTAGTAAATTCCTAGTCCTGGTAGATGTAATTATAAGCCAAGGCAACTATTTCAAAGATTACAAAATAATGTTGCCAACTTGATCCTGTTTTGGGGCAAAATTAGCAATGCTTCTGAAAACTTAAAGATCTAAAAGAATCGTAAATGATGTTTTTGGGGTACAACGCTCCACATAAGAAGAAACACTTTACAAAATGCTACAGGGCCATTCCAGCCTTACGTGTGTGACTTTTTGACGCCATTTCTTTGCAAATAACAATAAAAACCAGGACGATATTTTTTAGATATTTCTTAGTGGTTGCTATTTGAGTAACAGAAGATATGCAAATGTTGTAATGCGGCGTTATTTTTTTCATAGGACATTTTTGAATTTTTTTATAAAATTTTAAATACAGAGTTACGTGTGTGACTCGGAAAATCTGAAAATAAGCTGTACCCGATATTATTGTGTAATTTCCTGTGAAGTTTTAAAAGATAAATGAACGGTGATTTTTGTGCATGTGTCTAAGTATACTAAGTAAGTATTCCACATATTCTTTTTTTTCTAAACTTCGTACAGTAGCAATAAAAAAATTTAATATTCCTTACGTGTGTGACACTAGAGCCTTACGTGTGTGACCGCGTGCAGCATGTCTTCATTTTAAAGTCAATTCAACTTCCACAACTGATAATTATAGCTATCAGCATTATATATGTGTATGTCTGTCTCTACCCCTCCCCCCCCCCCCCCCCCCGCCCCCCTCTTCTAATATTTTTTGAGTGAGCAGTCCGATTTGAACAAACTTTTTTTTGTTCGAAAGATCTCGGCGAGGAGACCTCATTCTCATATTTGACTTTCAGATTTGAACAATTTTTCGTTCAACTTTGAACCGTTCAAACAACCTGTCCCCCGTTAACAACTTTTGAGTAAACAATCCGATTTGAACATTTTTTTTCTTTTGTTCTAATAATCTCGGCGAGGATAAATAATTCTCACATTTAATATTTTGGTTTGAGCCCTTTTTTGTTCAACTTTGAACCGCTCATACAACTGGTCCCCCGCTAATTACTTTTGAGTTAAACAGTCTGATTTGAACAAACTTTTTTTGTTAGAAAGATCTCGGCGAGGACAATTAATTCTCATGTTTGACTTTTCGAATTGCCCCCCACCCCCCACGTACCCATTATCTTTCGGATGAATATTTTACCAAATTTGAAATTTGAAATTGGCAAACGAGAAAGTAGGCTCGTTCAGTTCCGGACGGAACCACTTGTTTAATATTTGATTTTTTGCCCTAAACGAAAGATCTGATTTTGTTGGACATTGCCGCTAGTAAATAATTAAATTGCAAAGATATGTTCACAAAATAAAGAATGAAGACGAAATTAATTCTCATTTGTATACGAATTATATATAGGTTATTTTATAATTTATTTGTATAACATGTTACATGTAATCAGAGGAGATTAACAAAAAAAAATTAAATTAAAAAAATCGGTTCCTGGGAAAGTTTCTCAAACAAAGACCTGACTCTTAACCCTTCACTGCACGATTTTTATATTTTCATGAAAAAAGTCATATGTTACCTTTTAATAACTCTGAGTTCAGGAAAAATGAAGAAAAAAACTTATCTTCAAAAGGTGCACCAAAAATGATGTTTTAATTGTTTGTTCTACATATGGCACAAAGCACATAGCATATGCTTTGTATACCGATAAGTGTAATAATCTACAATGTGTTTTGTGCCATAAGTGGTACAAACAAATTTGCCACTATGTGTATTAAAACATTTTTAGAACAAAGGAAATAATGACTAAACACACTTCTAACGGAAATGCAAACACTCTTTCTTTCAAAAGAAAGAACTGTAATACCTAGACTAGTGCAACTAACTAGTACATAAACATCACACTAAACTGTTATAGCAATGTTCCAGAAGGGGCGTAAAACTCAGTTTAACTGCATTTAAAAAGTCATTGGAATATATGAGGGTTTATTTGGTTTGTGCCAGATCTGGCACACCGTGCAGTGAAGGGTTAAGGTAAACCATTCAAAAGTCTTACGTGTGTGACAGCTTTTAAAGAGCCTCGTTAAAACGTTTCTGCCGAATGGATGAAGATGTACGTCAGGTTACAGGTGTTATGTATCAAGTTAATTTATGATATGAGATAGTTTTCTTTTAGTCCCCTAATTAGACCTTGGGGGGGAACTTTTCTATCTTTTGCCTTACGTGTGTGACCAAAAAAAAGTAACCTGCATATTTTGAGGGGTTAAAAACTTATGAAACACTTTATTACAAAAAATATGAGATGTAATCATACTAAAGGATCTACGTTCATGATATTTGATAGTTTTTCCAAAAAAAAATTGATTATTAGATGAAAAAAATTCTCTGACATTTTTTCACTAATAATGCATTTTTTTTAAAATTTGTCTCAATGTTATTAAACAAGGCTAAAATATGAGAAAAGAAATATTATATCTTAAAATTGATGCTGGAATCGAAAAGAGTAGATATTTTTTTGTCAAAAAGTAAGGTTTGTTTTTGTATTATGGGGGGAAAAAATTTTGGTGTGTTAGGACCACTTTTCGTGGAATTGCCCTACATTGAGAAAAATTAAAGGTAAATACCCCTCTGGTAATAAGTTCACCACATTTAAAAACTCCGTCAATACTTCCGCTTCACAGCTCGCCAATAAAACCATCGTTTAGTCAAAAGGCTGAGTATTTGTTGGTGCAGATAATAAAAGTGAATAAGTATTGTTTTTTATCAATTATATAAGATATTTTATTAATATATAAATTTTATGGCATTACATTAAACATTCAAATGTAATAAAAAAAAATCTTATGTCAAGAGTTTGTGGTTATTGCAATAACTATGCCACTAAATGAGTATATTTGAAATTATCACACTTGATTATTAAAAATTGTCGCTCTCGATATCGTAAAATTTAATAAAATCTACCACACCCCCTATCCATTATAGCTTTTATATGTGCTATTTATTTCTGCACCATCAACAGTAAATGAGTCATTTACAATTAAGAATACAGGAAGTTGTGCACAGGAAACGTGCTTGTAAAATTGTATATTTACTATATTTTTAGTTGTGCATCATATTTTTTAAAAAAACACACATTCAATCTTAAAACTAAACCTTAAGGCTGATAAAGATGTGAATAGCAACGTTCGTCCCCAAGAGCAAGATTTGGCTGTGCCCTCGCTAAAACATTGCATTATCCTTCTTCGTAATACCGTATTACGCTTTAAATCTTGCATTATGAGTACCAATATATGTTTTTGCATCAATCGAATGAAAAAATACAAAGAAAAAAAAAAGGCAGCTGGAATTTTAATTTATTTTCCCCTTACTTTCTGCTTAGTGGCAAGTTTTAATTACAATTTAGCGAAGTTTCGGATCTTTTTCAGGCAACTTCTCAAAATAGCTCAGAATTTTAATCACACCAAGTTTTTATTTTAAACTTAAAACTCAGCGGCATAATTAACACTATGCTGCCTGAAAAATAACTTTTTTTTATTGTGTAGACGTTTTTTAGAACGTTTCGAGAGAGCAATAATGAATTTCTAAAGTCTAAAATAAAGCATTGCTGCGTGCGCTCCATTCATGGCCACAACAGGCACGTGGCGCACTTGTGTAATAAGGGTTTATGTAATAAGAGTAAAATAAGGTTAGATCATTTCTCGTCAGTAATAAAATGGTGTTATTTGTTCGAAATACTATTCCTTATAAGAGAATAAATCTAGTTACTATTTTATTTGCACTGGCTGACACTTTTCCTGAAACATTACTTTTAGTAGGTATTTAATGCATGGATTTAGTATTATCCCATGCTCTTAGATAAAAAAAAATAACACATTTTTGTGAATGTTTAAAAATGTGCAATATAGGGCAGTATTACAAAAAAAAAATCGGATGCGTTCCTATTGATTGACGTCAAAATTCATCTCTCAAATCGTCTAATTTTAGAGGAATTTCAGTAGGAGTTTGAGTAAAGGATAATTTTAGAGGATTTTTTTATATAGTTCACGGGATCTTGTTCGTGGGGGAAATGGGGTATACTTTGTAGCAATACATGGGAATACGATATCGTCCTTGGCCGCGTGCATAACTTAAATGCGAAGACGGTTTAAAGAGTTGTGGAACCTAACCAACCTAAACCAGAATAACAGTTTTTTTTTTTTTTTTCGTTTTTTAAGATTTCTAAAGGAAAAAGCAGGGAACTGAAATGAATAAAAGAGGAACATTTTCTCACCTCAACAAGTATTGTTTGTAATTATTATTATTATTATTTTGCTTTTTTGCGACAAAATATTCCTGCAATTGAAGCAGTACGGATATGAGTTTCAAGATTTTTACAGTATCAATTATTTATTTCCGAGGCACTGAAATGCCTTTTTAATCACAAAGAAAAGAACGAACAGTCCTATAAATCGCGATAGTAGTAGAAGAATAGGAGGAGGAGCATACTGTACCATGCTCGACTTATTTGCGACAAATATGAAACATCAATTGTACGTTTTCTTTTTTGTTTCCAAAACAAAACAAATAATCTGAATTTCTGTTCACAATCCACCTGCTGAGAATTTCCCTAATTTAATATATTTTAACGAGTTGTGAAAATTTAAGTCAGATCTAAATCAGGACGAGAGATCATTCGAAGCAAAAAATTGCACTAATATAAAAGTGACATACACATGCATGTATTTTTTTTTATTTAAGAGAAAGGTCATATAAAAATCCAAACACTTTTTTTAAAAGTAGAATATTTACAAACCACAACCGGAATTTATAGTGACTGAAATTGCTGATTTTGCGCAACGATTGCTTGTAACTCAGGCCCGTCATTTTGTGGGGGTGCAGGGGGTGTTAATTGCCCTCCCCCTGACTTTGAGAAATCAATGTATTTACATGTAAGTGGGGGTGGTTTTTGTTGTTTTCGGTGAAATTGTATTGTGTTTTTACCCTTTGCCCCCCCCCCCCCCGTGGAAAAACTTGAAATGACTAGTTGCTTGCTTTAAGTAATTTATCGTCAACTATCTTACACAAGTGGTCGTAACTCTCGTTCAATAGTTTTTACAGGACATGTCTTTACATGCGGTAACATAAAACGAATAAAAGACTACTTATGTGAGAGTGACGCTGGTTTGAGAGCACACTTATCTCAAAATTTTGCGACTTTTAGATAAGCGTAGATGACCATTTATATACGGTCTCTAGAAAGATAAGCGAATTTTGAATGCAAATGACATAAACGGAACAGAAGTTGAATAAGATAAAGCAATATTAGACAAAAATAATAATATATCAAGATTTGTAAGATTTAAAAATGACATTCATTTTTATTATATGAAGATTTTTCTCCTTCAGCGAAATAAGAAAAATAAATACAGTTTCTGGTTCTTTGAGCAAAATTGACAGAATCAAAGTATAGTATATTTAAAGCAGTAAAAATCGCAAACATTTTAATTTTTGATCCAAATGTTCATTGCTGCGCATGTTTACTTTCACAATACTTTTAAAAATGCTGTTATCATCCTTTTTTGTCTTTGGCAACTATAAAGAATGAGGCAATATGTTTTTTGATTCCTCAGAAATTCCCAGCAGATTAATTTCTAACTGTACCTAAATGCAATTTTACTTGACACTGAACATCACTACGGGCGGAACCAATAAGAGCTCACAAGCAGTCAGCGATCTCCTCTAATTCGCCAAGTAGGCTGTGACGTTTTATCTAGCTCGTTTTTCATAGGCTAACGTCAAGCAAACGCCACGCTGACGTCACATTGTTGTTGTCAAGAAAGGTTGCACTGTAGTATAGCCTCATTAAACATTCAGTAGAGCAATTAGGTGCAATGCTGCTGTAGGGAGATCATTTAACTGAAGCAAGAAATAATGTATGAATAATGTTTTCTACGCGCCAAGGTTATATTGTGAAACTCCATGAAATAGAAGAACTAATTAAATTTCAATTACCCGCTTTAGGCAGGGATTCAAGTGAAACAGGCAATCGCAAATTACAATTGCGACTGGAAATGAATTACATTAGAACGTTTCTTGATAAAAACATCGTAACGTCAGCGTGACGTTTGCCTATGAAACACGAGCTAGACAAAACGTCACAGCCTACTTGGCGAATAAGAGGAGATCGCTGAGTGCTTGTGAGCTCTTATTGGCTTCACCCGTAGTGAAGTCATGCCAATTTAAGTTGATGATGATGTAATTCACTTCCAGTAGCGATTGCAATTCGAAGCGATCGCAGTGCTGTTTCACTTGAATCCCTGCCTTAATGCAAGGGGTATATTGGAAAACATTTGACGATCTAGTGAACTCTAGTGAGAGCGTGGTCAAAGATGGCTGCTTTATAACCTTTCATTTGAAGCCAAAGTTAATGAATTCAGTGGCGTTCGATAATACTACTTTTAATTACCCATGCAAAGGCACTGACACAGGAGCTTGTAAGGTGAAAGTTTACAGCGTGTTCTCCGCAGCCTTCGTAAGGTTTAAAATTTCTTTCACGGAGGTTTGTTTAACGAAACAATGAAAAGAAGTTAGCAAAAATAGCGAAAATAATATTTGCTTCATTTTTATTTCTGAGAAAGTATATTTTTATTTTCTTTCTTTTCCCGGCTAAGCCCTCTTTTCATTATAATCTGCTCTCAACATAGCAGTTTAAGTTAGGAGTGTCAGTTAGTAAAAAAACTTAGTTGATGCAGTTAAGCTTTACCTAAAGCACATGACTGTGGATCATTCCGGGATAAACGGGATATATTGCCATAAAATATACATAAATTTTTTGCATTATAATTCCTATTTTTTACGGAGATTCAATAAATCATTTGTCCACATTTTTACAAATAATGTACCAGAAGATATCCGTTACCTTATTTTAACCCCCCAGCGGTCCGGCAGTTTCAGAATTACATGTCCAAATGGACGTGATAAGATGACCAGAACCGTCAGTGGGTTAAGCATTAGTTAATTTAGTAATCTTTCATCAATGGGATGTTGTTATGAAAGATTACTTTGTAATAATACCAGAAGCATATGGAAATCATTAATTGCTAATTCGCAACAATAACTGAGCTAAAATCATATCAGCAATTGTTTATTTTTAAAAGGTCTGAAACAAGCCATAGTAGGACAAAAAACATTACTTTTACAACACGACCAAATAAATTTTCAAAATAACGGATTCAAGAGCAGTAACATGGAATGGTGTGTGAGTGCTTCATTTTTGTGTACAAAATGTAAAGTTTTGCTGTCAGGTGAGGGCTTTCTACCATGCCTTTTTTTTTAGAAATGTCCATTTTCAGAATGGAACGATACACAGAAGAAAATTTTAGAAGTGGATCAAGGAAAGTAAGATTAAATAAAGAACCTAGCTAGTTTTTTTTTCTTTCTCACCCATTAATTGCAGTTATTATATGCCCCCACTAGTTGCAGTTTAAACCCTTCAGTGATAAGTAATCCTAACGAAAATGTATTTGGGGTGCATTTTTTTGCTGCAACAGATTCCGAAAATCTTAATAAAAATTACGCACGTTACTCGTTATAATAATAAACTATTGATTTGTGTTGTATTAAAATGAAGTACAGTGAAATGGTTAACTTTTATTTTCCATCATGGTAGCGCATGACGTAACTAATTTCTCTTACAAATACCACTCCCGTTAAGCTTTATGTTGTAGCAGTAGTTACTGGATGTACTCAGAATTTTCTCTTAATCCTTGAAAGACATTACGTCACTGAAACTTATTGTTCAAACAAATGTGTATTACATTTCCTGAAACCAATTTATATTTTTCATTAAAGAAAAATTAGACTCATGTTTCGTTTGACCTCTTCTTTTTTTTGCTCACCAGACTACAGCAAGAATTCTAAGACCGTTTGCATTTGCTATTTTTACAATGATCTCCATGGAATTAAGCTAAAGATGCAATATGCAAATCACACCATCATATACTAATAGTAACTGTGCCTAGATGAAACCGTCTTTTTCAAACAGCAGGGTGCTTAATGTGTATCAATGCTGCTGAAAAACAGCTGCAAAATTTCTCCAATTTTCATTGTCCATTCATATACTAATCTATTAAGATTTAACTTTTAAAATTAAAAAAAATAAGATAATTGAACAAAAAATATCATTAAAAAAAGCTCCGCATTAACTATTCTTAGCCAGATAAAGAAAAAAGTAACTACAACAAAAATAACAAATTCTAACTAAAATGCGTAATCGATCGTTGAAAAAGATTAGTTACAAACAAAAGCTCAACTCGTTTCATTTTAATTACATGACATAAATATATTTTTATTGCTTTCGATCGGTAGTTAAATTAAGCACATAGAGACACTCTGCTACATATTTCCAAATACTAATTGAGGTAGCAGTTTAAAAACATAATGTTCTTATTGCAAAATGAAAGAATTACTAAAATATTCAACATCATGAATAAAGGCATTTTTTCCCGTTGCTTGCAAAGTTAATTTACTTTTAAAATGCGTTTTTCTCATTTGTTTCAAAAGTCTTTTCTATCGACATTTTTACATCAAAATCATAAAAAAATGCTCCATTTAATTACTTTCATAGCGCCAGGAATTGTTAATAACGTTTCGAGACAAAAATATATCAGTGTTTTTAAATGAAAAAAGAGAAATGATTTTGTTAATACATGGTCAAAACAGTTTCGCTGCATTTAATCAATATTTTTAATTTTAATGATTATTTCAGCTGCTGGTTCCTTTTAAAGATTAGTTTTTTTTTTATGTCGCGAATCCTGTTATTTTTAAACAACAAATAATTGATGCAAAAAGAAAAAAAACGAAACGTCACTGTTGCGAAGTCAGAAATGACAAATTTCACAAAATTGTTTAGATTTTTACAACTTATAGCTACACAAAGAAAAAAGCAGCAGTTTTTAATATCAGACTCTATATATGAAGGATAAGGACATTCGAAACAAGTGGCTTTTCAGAATTTTTACTTCTAAAGCACGCACGAAAACATGTTATATTAACAAATAAGACTAAATTATGTACGTAAATATCAAATCTGAAAAAGAAGGAAGGATTTGTTTGAATGAAAATGCGTTCCAGTCAGCACTTAATTATCAAGGCTTAATAAAAACTAATTAAAGTAGTCAAACGTATAAAAAACAATGCCTATTGTAAAAAGTGAAAAACCATTTAGAGTATAGAGGAATAAGTATTAATATTATTGCCATCAGTAAAAGCTGTAAAAATATTAAAAGCACGTAAAAAGTGAGAAAAAACATAAAAAACAATTAAAATCGTCTTACACAGTGGAATATTTTCACATTAAGGATTTAAAAACTTATGTACAGTGATTTGGTATTTCATTGCAATTTGATAATGGTTTCGAATATTTGAATATATCACAATTACAAGCCAAAGTATCAAATCCGGGAGTAAAGTACAAATGTATTAAATGTATTATAGAAACAGTACACACACACACACACACACACACACACACACACACACACACACACACATATATATATAGATATAGATAGATAGATAGATAGATATATAGATAGATAGATAGATAGATAGATAGATAGATAGATAGATAGATAGATAGATAGATTTATATATACACATATAGCGTGTGTGAAAAGAAATCAATTTTCTGTACCCCTAGTTGGAGATTATAAATCCGCTGTTGATGGAGCAGCAATAAGCAGCACATAAAATAAAGTGAGGGTTAATTTTTCTGTAATATATATATCCTATCTATCGATATTTCTAATTTTCCATGTACATACATACTTCTATGTGTACACGTACGTACAGTGAAAATGTGAAAGGCGACATAATTATTCTCTCACTACCGCTAATCCCAACCCTAACGTTCTACCACACGATAAAATATCATCAATATATCCTTCACTTTCATTCTTTCCACATCCTTCGTCTTCCATTACTCCGCGGGGTCCTTTCAGAATTTTCATCTTTCCTCCCATCCGGTCACGCTCCCGAGGAAGAAGATCACGTGCTCCCCGTGTTCTTCGCATCTCTCTCTCTACCCCCTGGCGTGACCCCGGTGGACGCTTTGTTGTACATTTGTGGGATTCACCTAATGGCCCGTGCGATTCAGATCGTGCTATCATCTTCGAAGAACGTTCCAGATAGCGGCCTCCTCCAGAAAAGTCAACCGGAACAATGTTGGATTTCAAGTTTTGGGTTGCTGGAAAACTGTTATGGCGTTGTTTTGGGGGCAATTGAAATAGCTTGTATCTGTTGGATGGAATGGCGTTGTGTGTCTAAGAGTCAAAGTTTTGTTTTATACTTTGAATGCTTCTTTTAGCGCTAGAAGAATATCGATATGGCTGTTATTCTTATCGTCATAGGGCAACATTTTAAACTGCGATGTTATGAATGATCGTGCAATTATAAAAGTTTTTAATATTAGTTTTAAATACATAATGATTATTGTCCTCCAAATTGGGAATTAAATTTTTACCATGCAGATAAAATGCTTATGTGTTACATTTTATTGCACTGTCGTACCACCTGGCGGGACCCCGGTAGATGCTTTGTCGTACATTTGTGGGATTCGCCTAATGGCCCGTGCGATTCAGATCGTGCTATCATCTTCGAGGAACGTTCCAGATAGCGGCCTCCTCCAGAAAAGTCAACCGGAACAATGTTGGATTTCGAGTTTTGGGTTGCTGGAAAACTGTTATGGCGTTGTTTTGGGGGCAATTGAAATAGCTTGTATTTGTTGGATGGAATGGCGTTGTGTGTCTAAGAGTCAAAGTTTTGTTTTATATTTTGAATGCTTCTTTTAGCGCTAGAAGAATATCGATATGGCTGTTATTCTTATCATCATAGGTCAACATTTTAAACTGCGATGTTATGAATGCTATGTCGTGCAATTATAAAAGTTTTTAATATTAGTTTTAAATACATAATGATTATTGTCCTCAAAATTGGGAATTAAATTTGCGCTGCATTTTTACCATGCAGATAAAATGCTTATGTGTGACATTTTATTGCACTGTCGTACCCCCTGGCGGGACCCCGGTAGACGCTTTGTCGTACATTTGTGGGATTCACCTAATGGCCCGTGCGATTCAGATCGTGCTATCATCTTCGAGGAACGTTCCAGATAGCGGCCTCCTCCAGAAAAGTCAACCGGAACAATGTTGGATTTCGAGTTTTGGGTTGCTGGAAAACTGTTATGGCGTTGTTTTGGGGGCAATTGAAATAGCTTGTATTTGTTGGATGGAATGGCGTTGTGTGTCTAAGAGTCAAAGTTTTGTTTTATATTTTGAATGCTGTTTTTAGCGCTAGAAAAATATCGATATGGCTGTTATTCTTGGGATTATAGGTCAACAAACATTTTAAACTGCGTTGTTATGAATGATATGTCGTATAATTGGGAACATTTTTGATATTAGTTTTAAATCCATAATGAGTATTATCATTAAAACTTAGAATTAAACTTGCGCTGCATTTTTACCAAGCAGATAAATACTTGCGTCTTATATTATAGCGCACTGTCGTTTTTATAGCAAAAAAAAATGACCAAATTATCCTCTAGTAGTTGAAAAAGTAATAAGAATTCCCTTGTGTTTTTAGCATTTAATTAAATTCTAAATCATTTTAAATTCTTCCTAAAGAAATGCTTCATTTCTAACAATTTTTATCCATTCATTCAACAAAAAAAAAAAAAAAAATCCACTCTGAAAATATTCAGAACATATCTCAAAAGAAGTCAGTACTTTAGTTTTTTTTAAGAGTTTTACATTTTTACTTTCAATTAAGTTTCTTCTTAAAAAAATCTATAATCGATTTTTAAAATGAATTTAGATAGTTATTAAACATAACGCTTCACGTACTTTTTTAAATTTATTTGAGTTATTTTACTCGAACTGAACAATCCTCCACCAATCTGTTTATCGTGGTAACGAATGCTATTTGACGCCATTTAAAAGTCAACATAGCTTTTTTTCTCATGTATTTACTTTATTTTTTCAATCTCAACCGTGTTAAAGCATTAATGACTTGATTTTATTTATTTATTTTTTGTTTCTAGATTATTCCACCAGGATGCATTTTACTTAAAAAAAAAAAAAAAGGTTATAGATATTCTTTACCATTTTTGCACGTGCTTTGCGTTACCACACGGTTACTTAAACGATTCCAAAATTGGGTTTTCTGCCTATAATACAAACTACTGAATATTTTCAGCTCAAATTTTGAATTACGGTATAAGAGCTCTTCTAGATCTGGGAACAGGGCAGCTCCCCCGCCAAGTCGAGTAAAACTAAGCCAAATCGAGTCAAAGAAAAAAACGCACAGCCGTCTATTCTCGTACGTACAACAACCTGCGGCAAATATTAGAAATAGGAAGATGGTAACCCATTGTAGATGAGGCATTGAACTCTGAATTGGAATGCTCTATGTTTGGATCATTGCGCTTTTAAATATTTTTCCTATACGTGCTTGTTCAATCCGTGGGTTTAAAAATTCTTAACGTCGCACTCATGGGTATTCAGTTTTTTGAAAATTACCCTGATTTTTATAATTACGCAAAAGCTGAAAAGTTGGCACTTTTCTTCCCCAAATCCAAGCTTTCTACTTGAACGGGGCTTATGTTTCCTTCCAGTGGCATTAGCATTATTAGCAAGAAATAAAGTAGGATCAATACCATAGCTGCCATTTGAAACATTGGATCTTCTGGGTATCCAAGTTATCTCAATTAAAAACATTTTTTAAATAAGGTAGTAGCAAAACAAAGTGTTTAAAAGTGTATTTGATGACTAAATTTACACTAACGATTAGAGAATTTTGGAGAAGAAAATATTTAAAAACCCCACCCATGCAAAGCGTTACAGCTCAAAGAGTCTATCTTGCTACAAATGAGATGAATCCATGTTCACGCTCAACAATTACCTATCATTTATCCCAGTGATGAAGAAAAATCTCTGGATAACAATCACTACCAGACTATTTCTATCGTTGCTCCCCATCTCCCCCCCCCCCCATCTATTCTCTATTGAATCCTCATCTCCAACGTAATCGATTATTATCTGCAGCAGATGGAGTAATATAGTTCAAACTTTCCTGCTGGGTGTCATCATCATTTGGGCTATTATCATTATTAACGCTTGCACGGAGGAACTCTGAATGTTTCTCTTCCTGGGATGATGTGAGGAAGAATTCAGAAAACTTAATGTGTAATAGCGTGATTCAATTTCTTCAGGCAACGAGAAATGCCTTCCTAAATATTTTTAATTTTTTAATCGTGTGGAAATGCAACAAAAAATCTCTGGAACAGCTAAAATGTTATTTTCATTTTTTTAATGTAATGAGTTTTTGACCTTGTACACAAATCCATAGTTTTTGATGAACTAAATAGCTTTAAGTAAAAGTTAATGTAAAAAAGCTTTGGGAGATTAGTTGTTATTATTGCAGAAAAGTCGTTACTTGGAATCGTAAAGACAGACATAAACCACTTTCCTTTGACCTATTGATCTTCAGTTGCAATCTTCATTGTTCACTCTGATTTTGGTTGTTACAGCCTATCTACATTTTAATCTTAGTAGGATACATTTTTATGGGACAGAAGAAAAAAAAAGAAGAAACACTACATTTAACTACGTAGGTTCTATTTATTGTTAGAAAAAGAGAGGGCTTCCACGTTTACAAGGGACAATTTTTACAAAACATTTGGATGCGGGGAATGGTTATCTGGTACATGAGTCAGAGGCTGAGAATCGTGGTCCTGTGCCTGTGTCAAATAGTACATAAAAATATTCATGGTTAAAACTACTATTTTATGGCCACAAATCAGGGATTGCCACTGTAAGCATTATTGCTTTAATTTGTGAATATACTCCAAGAAAGAATTTATAAGGTAGCATGATTTTATGTCTTCACTTCTCAGCTCCATCAAAAAGATTTCGCATTGAAAAGTTCTACCGTCCCAGTTAAAATATATCATACATTCACGCCCGTCAATTCAACTTTTTCCACGGGGGCAAAGGGTGCAAACACAATGTAATTTCATCAGAAAACAGCAAAAACTACTCCCTGTTGTTTTCAAATATATTGATTTCTCAAAATCAGGCCAAATGACACCCCCTGCCCCCTCCCCTCCCTAAATGACCGACCTACACACATTTGTCGGTATTAAATGCGTAATTACAAACTATACGTATTTTGAGGTGTTTCGATTGACCCCGCTGATTTTGGTAAGTTGGAATGCTTGTTATTATTATTATTATTTTTCTCAATTTAATCGGTAGTTATCTTAAACAAAATAAGCAATATAAATGTGGGGAAACAAGAACAGATTATCACTTGCATAGATTATTTAGATAATGTAATTTCTGAAAGCAAAACAAATGACAACAAAACAATTGTTTGTTGATAAGTGTACAAGGTGCGCAATTTTTCTCTAAACTCAAAGCTGAAGCTAAATACGTCATTTAATGTCTTACATTTAAATGACAATCAGAAACATAAATTTTGTTGAGAATTTATCAGTAAGCTTTATACATACGAATCGGAAAACAGTTGATTGCGTAATTTGCTAATGCATGTCTTGTAAAGGAAGGTTTGAATACAGCTGCGATATTCAAATGCACATCCTTGTAAGCTTCAGTTAGAGCCTGCACTCAATGATTATATCCTTCCAAGAAAATCCTTAAGGTTCTCTGTGCGTGTAATGAATAAGCTCTACCACACAAATCTATTCTAAATGTTACACGGACAGAGTAGAAGTAGTATTATTGTTGATTAAATATATTTATTACGCTGGAGTGAAAAAAAAACAAAAGTGCAAAATTTAAAATCCCTTTATACGGAAAAGTTACCGCTTACCAAGCCTATTTATCGTGCAAAATTTTAGATAAATAAAATAAAACCTGGAGCTGATTGTTTTGCATTCAATTTCAAGTATTTAGCCCAATTTTTCAATAAAATGGTGAAAACCAAATGACAAAAAACTACAAATGTTTGATATTAAACTCTAGGGTAATAAATATTTAATGTATAGTTAAAATTCAATTTAAAATATATATATATATATATATATATATATATATATATATATATATATATATATATATATATATATATATATATATATATATATATATATTAGGTGTTTATTTATGAAGTCCGCCCTCGGGCGTGCACGAAGTCAGTGTAAATAACAACAATTATAAAAAGATTTGAAAAAAGTCTAGAAAATGTTTTGAAAAAACGTTATACGTGTAAAAATGTTATAGATTCAAAATGCAATACGACAATGTTTCAGAAACAACTAAAATTTCAATAATTATCTGGGCAAGTTACTGCTTCGTCTACGGAGAGCGGGAGCAGTTGGTAAAAATAATAATTTGCAGGTTTCTGAAGACGTTACCTCTTCCATATGCCATAAAAAGGCATACCGCCCAAAATATCCTAAAACTACATCTTCAATATAAATCAGTGCAAACCGCCGAGAGAGAGGAGAGAGAGAGCTCTCACCCCACTAAAAAGTCCCGCTTAACACCAGGGTTATAAGAAACTAAGGAATTCGCCAAGAGCCGAGCCAAAGCAGGTTTCTCAAAACGGCGCATCGCTAAGACAGAGTAGAGGAGAAGGGGGGGAAAAGTCGCCAAAAGCGATAAATGATCAAACAAGCATTTGTTCCAAACCGCAAGATGCCAATGGCCAAAATGTCCCCACAGAAAGTGCATGGTAACAAGAAGGGGAATTTAAACGCAGAGCGGGGAAGAAAACCAAAGTAAAAGGAACAAAATCCAAATTTTAACCAATGGAGTGTGTAATAAAATATTACACATGATATATATATATATACACAGGGGTTGTACAAAAATATGGAAACACCTAGTGAAATGCATGTTTGAAAAGAATGATTGATTTCAATCAAATATGTAAGTGGCATTAGCGTTTTCGTCTACTAACGCTACTTATACAACTTCGTAAATATGTTGAACAGTTCAGTCGTTGTCGGAGCACTATTATGTGAGCTTAACATTGCATTATGTCAGAGCTAACAGACTTCGAAAGTGGGTAAATTGGTGGAGCACGTATGGTAGGTGCTTCCGCAAGCAAAGTAGCCGAATTGTTTAGTGTTTCAAGAGGTACTGTATCGAAGATTTATTTCACATATTTGAAATGCAGAAAAACATCATGCGCTAAATCACAGCGCGGACGAAACTGTGTGCTTAGTGATCGTGACAGACAATCATTGAGGGCAATTGTGACAAAAAATAAGAAGACCACAGCTGCAAAAGTTACTCCTGAAATGAATGCCGTGTTATCATAACCTGTGAGTACCGAAACAATTAGAAGATAGCTTCATAAAGAGGGAATTGCTGGCTGTGCTGCTATTGAAAATTAATTCATCAAGGATGCTAATGCCCGAAACAGGAAAAAGTGGTGTTTAAGCCATAAAACCTGGACTATAGCGTAGTGGAAGAAGGTAATATGGTCTGATGAGTATTCTTTCACATTGTTTCCCACTTCTGGCAGAGTTTACGTCTAGAGAACGCCACCTCAAGTCTGAAATACGAACTCCTTATTGCCAAGAGTGAAATATGTCGGGGCTTCTGTGATGGTTTGGGCAGCCATATCGTAATTCTCTTCTGGCCCCATGATAACTCTGTCAGGGCACATGACTGCCAAGACTTATGTGAACATTTTGGCTGATCAAGTCCATCCCATGGCTCAAACTTTAGTCCTCAATGGTGATCGTGTCTTCCAAAGTGACAGCACTACTGTTCACGCAGCTTTTATTGTCCAGGACAGGTTTTCTGAGCACGACGATGATTTATCACATCTCCCCTGGCCACCACAGTCTCCAGACCTGAATATTATGTAACCTTTGTGGTCTACATTGGAGCGGAAAGTGCGTTCCCGTTATTCACCGAAAACATCGTTATCTGAACTTGCCACCGTTTTACATAAAAAATGGTACAATATTCTCTTGGCAGACATACAGGAACTGTATTTATCCATTCCGAGAAGACTGCAAGCTGTTTTGAATGCCAACGGGTTTCCTACACCATATTAGACAAGGAAATGTGTCTTTTTTAAGGTGTTTTCATATTTTTGTCCAACCCCTATATATATATATATATATATATATTCTAAGAGCAAAATAGAAATTAGCTGCATGATTCAATGGATAAATTAGCTATATATTGCCAATCAGGAATAAAAATTTTAGCTATTTTTGTGCTTCTTAATAAAATTTTCTTCGAAGTGATCAACTTATCGTTGTTCTTATTTTTAGATAATTGAAAAGAGCATTGTGTGTTTTATTTAAACTTGTTCCGAAGAGTACACATTTCATTTCAATGCAAAACTTTTGGTTTGCTCATTTCTCTGCGAAATGAACTCGCTAGAATTTTCAGCAGTGAATAAGCATGTAATTTGCAATAACAAACATCGTACTAATTCTTCGGATGACGTTCAATTCTGAGAAAACCATTTCCCAAATGAATTCCAGATGCATCTGGTCTTCGGATTCAGAGTAATTGCAATCAGAGTCTCTTTCATTTATGAATTATTGTCTGTATCCAAATGTTGCTCTGGAATAAAGAATGGAAAAGTTTGTTCCGGTGGAATTAAACGAATGAAGGTCTAAGGGAGAATTTAAGCGAAGTATTCTTACACAACTTATTGTTTTCTTGAAACTTGCGTAGGTATTATTCCCCGTCGTAATGTGTCTCTGGATGCTTAGTTAACTAAGTTGCACGAATAAAAATCAGAAAGTTGTCAAATCCATGCTACAAGCTCGAGAAATAAAGGAAGAAAAATGAAGATAATGACAATTTATCAAAAATGTGAGTGATTTTATTAAACGTTTAGTTATAATTTAGGATTCAATTTACTATCGTTACATCGCGTCTCGTTATAATGCTCATTGGAATATATCGCACATTTTTGTTGTCTACCGACAAGCGAGGTATAACGAGGGGTTACTGTATTATATGAGACGAATAAAGCTGTCATTTAACCTGCAAGAGCATGTATTATTGCTCATAGCTTCATTTTTTTCGTAACAACAGCATACTCTTCAAAATTGAAACATCTACAAATGATTCCTTCCTTTGAATATGATTGATTCTGGGATATGTACACTCAGGCACATTGAAAATAGCGACCCAAGAAGAAAGCATCGGATTGAAATTAAATTTAATACACATAATGATACAGATGAGAGATTCACTTGATCTCAAAATCAAGACAATTGAACGAATGCAGGGTGTGCAAGTACACAAATACAGAGCAACTTCAATAGCGCGTTGGACCTCCTCTAGCTGCAATACATGCCGCCACACGATCCGGCATTCAGTTGATTAGACGCCTGATGTTGTCCTGAGGCAGATGGTCCCACAAATTTGTAACAGCCAACTCCAAATCACGCACAGAGTGACACGATGGCATTTGACGTTTTAGCTGATCACACACATGCTCTATAGGGGATAAGTTGGGGGAACGGGCCGGCCATGAAAGAGTCTGAAAATGACGTAGGAAGTCTTGAGCAACTCTTGTTGTATACGGACGAGCATTATCTTGCTGGAAAATCGCCCCTGGGAGACCATGTAGGAAAGGTCCCCCATGGGGTCGAAGAATATCATCAACGTAACGTTGGCCGGTTAAGTTTCCACGCATCACAATTAGATTGGACCATCTATCATAGGATATGGCCCCCAGACCATTGCACCAGCTGTGCGGGTAGTGTGACGTAGAACAGTGTGGGAGGAATTATACCTCTCACCTGGACACCTGTACACGGTTATCATCAGCCCCTAAAACAGAGACTCATCACTAAGTACAACTTTTTGCCAATCTGTGGCATTCCACATTAATTTGGCTTGGCACCACTGTAGACGCAGTCGCTGATCAATCCGACGATTTCTTCTTGGTTCGCTATTTTCAATGTGCCTGAGTGTATGTAATGATCCAAAATTCAAAATAAAATGAGAGACTCAATAAAAATAATTTGAAAATATGGAAACAAGGAATTTTCATGTAATGTAAGAATTTAAAAGAAATGAAGAATTTGAAAAACTGTCGATTTAACATTCTTGTCTTAAAAACGAAACACAATTGGACAAAGAAGTAACGCACAAAGTTTCACACAATCATCGATTTAGTCCGAAGAACACATTGTGGATATGAATGCGAGTACTAAAATGGTATAAGAGCATACTTTTTTTTAAACTACGCTGAGGCTAAAGGAAACTACTTGTAAAAGACGAAAACATTAAGTTTGTTTTTTTTACTAATGTGTTATGCTTTTAAATGAAAGGTAAGTATTCCTCAGTTCATTCAAGTTTCGTTATGTCGCAAGAGAGTGAACCAATGACGTTTACGTAAAATCCTGAAAAAAAGCGCGATTTTGAATATTCTATTATTTGATTTAATGTCAATAAGGTGTCCTTTCGTATTAAACCGCTGTTGCTGAACAACTTCGTAAAACATTTTTCTCTTATCTCAAACGGTCTTCCAGCTATAAATTCTTAGTCTGCAGTAAAATTATTCAGTAGCGCTTACCTACTTTATTGTACCTAGACACGATGTTTACACATCAGCTCTTCTGAAGTGAAAAGTCGGCAAGGTTCTTTTGTGGGCGCACTGAATACTTAAAAATATATGTACTTCATGCATGTTGCAAAAACATGACGGATCCTCAAAGGGTCCTTGTTTTTAACTAAGAATATTTCTGATAATCATGATATCCGTAACTAGGGCATGATGACCGGAGCTAGGGCATGATATCCTGAGCACTTTTGCCTGATATGAAATATTAGACATTAGAAATTTTTGCTTATAAGTTAAATATGCAATATCTAATCTTATTGGTCTCAGAACCGCAGGTTAATCCCGCATCATATAGATGATAAATAAATATGAAATGTTAAATAAATCAAAATAGTCTGAATGAGAAACAAATGAGAAAGTAGTTAAACAAAACAGTATGCCATTTAGAAGATAATCAAAAATTAAACAGTTTTTTAAAATCACGCACACCATGTTGTTCACCGGAGCCCAGTCTCAGTCAGAAGAAGGTCCTTAAATATCTCGTAAACTAATACTTTAACATTTAGTCATCCATACAACATACAATCTTGCCAGGCAAACATCCCAAGGAGAAAAACATCAACTATGCTCCTCAGAAGTGAAAGATCCGCATCATAATATGTTTATGAGATAAGCAGAAGCACAGTCACATTCTTTACGAAAATGCCTCCCATTCTCTTCAAATCCGTCACTTCCCATTACTGCGCATCACCCTTTTAAAATATTCATTTACATTCCATCCGGTCACGCGCACAGGATAGAGATCACGTTCTCCAGTCTTCCTCGGATTGTAACATACTTTTCAACCCCTGGCACTGTTACAAGCCCAGCGGAGTTTTTGTTTCGCGTTTTAGTCTTCTTTGTAATGGGGCCATTTGATTCTGATCGTGCTGTCATTTCCGACGGAATCTGGTTCACACACGCTGGAAGCAGTTCCTCACAAAGATGGATGACATAATCGAAAAGTGAAATACCGTTTTGTTAATAAAGTGCGAAAAATTTAATTCTTGCGGTGGTTAGTGATGGTTAGCATAAAAAACAAGAGGAGAAATATACTTGATCAAAATAAAAATAAAAGAAATGATACTACGAAAGTTAAATTGCTTAAAAGAATTAGCTATCTGCCGTTAATTGGAAGACACGACTTAAATAGCATTTACTTTAACATTAGTTAGCAGTACAACATATAATCTTGTCAGTCAAACATCCCAAGGAGAAAAACACCAAATATGATCTTCAGAAGTGAAAGATCCGCATCGTCATATGTTTATGAGAAAAGCAGAAGCAGAGTCACATTCTTTACGAAAATGCCTCCTATTCTCTTCAAATCCGTCACTTCCCATTACTACGCATCACCCTTTTAAAATATTCATTTACATTCCATCCGGTCACGCGCACAGGATAGAGATCACGTTCTCGAGTCTTCTTCGGATTGTAACATACTTCCCGCCTCGTGACACTGTTACATGCCCAGCGGAGTTTTTGTTTTGCGTTTTAGACTTCTTTGTAATGGGGCCATTTGATTCTGATCGTGTTGTCATTGCAACGGAATGTGATTCACACGCGCTGGGAGCAGTTTCTCACAAAGATGGACGATATAATCGAAAAGTGAAATGCCGTTTCGTTAATAAAGCGCGAAAGATATCATTCTTGCGGTGGCTAGTGGTAAGGCCCCTGGCTCTAGCTAGTGGTGGTTGCTAGTGGTGATTAAGCGGCATGTAAAAGATCCCTCTAGTACTTGTTTGACTTATAGTATCTCGTTGCAAAATTAGATTCCTAGTGCAGTGTCGCATCGAATAGAGCCCAGTCTGTGGGGAAACTGGGCGTCAAAAATAATTGTGGCAATGGTATCCCACCGATGGTGGTGCCACATGAAAGAGTGGATGACGCTTTGGGGAATGCACTAGGTCTGCAAATGGCAAGAAGCTAAACGCAGCCCCATTTGAAACAAACAAACAAAGCTATAATAACATATATTACTCCAGTTATATTAACATTTACAGTGAACTCTCACTTATACACCGCCTCATTTATGCCCCTTTTTCACCTATACGACGATTTTAAATGGACCCAGCACATGTCATAGCAAAATAATGGTAGTAATATTCGTTTATGCGTCGCTCGAAAGATAAATATTTCACTTATGCGCCGATTTTTCCGTAAAGTGTCAAAAATATAATTTATTTTTTCAAAAAAATAAGCATGTTTCTTCACTTTCCTCTTTAATCTTTCGCTTTTATTGCTCACAGAAGGCATTTTTTCCGCATGAACTAGAATTCGGAGAGGGACAATTATCTATTATGGACCGTTTTAAAGGGAACACTTTGTAATTAGGTATGCTTCAATTTTTGTTTTCTCATTATTATTACAATTACTTTTCAGTAATTGCCAAACCATAGTAATCTTTAGTAATATGTACCTTTTCTAAAGAAACATTCTTATTCATTCTCTCATTAGAGCATATATTGCGTTTTAGCCCTTAAAATATGCGTGTTCACTTATACGTCTCTCTCACTTATGCGCCTTTTTCTGTTGGTCCCTTGGGCCGGCGCATAAGTGAGAGTTCACTGTAATTATAAAATTATGTACTCTCTCTAAAATTAATGAATGAACCAAATGAAGTATACATATGACTTTTACAGTACAAATTATTTTGTAATGCTTTTTTTTTCTCATTTTTTTTTTTTTTTTTCATTCTGAAAATAATATTATCATGGTAAAATATTTTTACTTCCTAATTTTGTATAAAGTGTTTTGAAAACTGGTGAAATTATTCGTAAATGTTTGAGAACGTTTTTTAAACTAAAAAGAGGTCGGAAAAGCTAATCTTATATTCATTATTCAAGCGGTAAACCTAACCAAAAGTTTTCAGCATCCTTCCAAAATTGTAGTAATAAACGTATCTTATGAGTCATAATTGTTATTAGGCTTATCTATGAAATGATTTTTATTGTGCAGAAAAAATATAATTTGTTTCTGGAAAGCTTTATATATCAATTGCATTATGTAGGAGTTAAGTCCATGTTTTTTTTTTTTTTTAATTTCATACGATGAAATAAGGGTTTAACTTATCTGGAGTCTTTGTAGGGTATTTTTCGCATTAACTGATACGGCTGAGATGCAATGGAATGTCCTCAGAAACCATTAATTAACTTAAAAGCATTTGACGATCATTCATTGTTTTTAATATTTTCTTAATGGCACACTTGCGTTTATTAAGTTATTATAAGAACAATCAATAAGTTTTTAAAGTACATGTTGAAGACAGTAGTGCAAAACACAACTCACTGATGCAGCCTTTTCAGCAAAAGACTTTCAATTGGTGCACATAAAATGGCCAAAATTTTCCCAAAACACTTAATTCGATTTCGCCAGATATTTATTTACAAGCTGAATGAGCAAATGGTATTTTGAAGTAGAAACATCTTAATGCATAAACTTTCGAAAACCGAAATCACTAAGACTCACCATCTTACCTTAGAATGAACAAATTTAAGCTTCTTCACCAAAAAGAGAAGAAACAGCGCGTTCCCCAATCTTTTCTAGAAAAGATGGTAACTAAAGCTTCCGAATACAGAAGAACTCTCAAATATCTAGCATTAACTTTGGTTGATCCCTTTATCCTCTTTCCCAAATGCATTAAAATACCTTAAACAAAGAAAAATATTCATCATATCCAACGACCTTAGAGCAAAGAATCATGGCAGCACGTTTCTCATTACCAAATGTCTCCCAATTGTATTCACAATCGGGAAAACGAAACCGATAATGATTCGTGTTTATTCCGTCTCATGGATATTCACCTACAGATCATTGTTGAATGAATTGATATCGATTCGGAAGTACATCGTCTGGAAATACCATTGTATTTTCCTTTGTGTCATCATTGCTTGTGTAATTACCATTGTAAACACTTTAGTGAATAAATGTGAGTTTGATCCCCTTTGAAATTTTTGTACGATGAAGTTCTTACACTAGCATTACTTTTAACATGCTTTACGCAAGCGATAAGGTGATCTTGTTTATTTTTTTAAGTATAAAATTGGCAAAGAAGACTTAAAAGTACTTCTTAAGATCAATAAAACTGTCAAATACGAAATCTGCCTCGAATTTAAAAGTAACAGACTTCTGACAAAGAAGTTTGGAACAATTGTGCCCTTTTCTTTGGGTAGTAAAAGGAGAAAATTGAGTTTTATTTTATTTTATTTTATTTATTTATTTATTTTTTTTTAATTTATTTTTTGGAAATACTTTACTCATTGAGCGCCTCTCTTGAGAGTAAAGAAGGCTGAATGAGCAAGCTTTTCAATGATCATGAAACAAAATCAGCTTCGAAAATCGTGAGCATTTACTTAAAGTTAAATCTTCAGTCGGTTGAATAAAAGTTGCTCCACTGCAATAATATAATGTGCTATTTCAAATTTCTCGAAGTATTTTCATTTAAAAAAAAAGCAAAAGGGGCAAAAACTACTAATTGTAATTACTTTTAAATATAAAAAAAAGGGAAAAAAAGAAAGAAAATGCAGTTTTTTAAAAAACAATTATATTATTGATTCTATAATAATTTTATAAAACTAATTTTAGGAATTGTATTGCCGCTTAAAATAAGCACGTGTGTAGAGCTAACTTTGTTCAATTTTTAAATGCTGCTACTGTGCAAAGTAAAAGAACTATTTCATTTTTTTAAGTAATAATGAAGTAGTTTTAATATTACAAATTGTCTAACTATTTTGCTGTATCACATTATATTATTGACAATCTAAACGTATTTTGCTATTGTATGTATTTTTAAATCTTAAGTTCATCAATGGAATTTTGTCTGCTCATATCTTGTGTCTTCATCACGGGTTGTTAAAAAAAAAAAATTGCCGAAAAAGTCGGATAGGGTAAGTTCTCCAGTAGTCGGCCAGTCTCCAGTAGTCGGCCACAATGACATAAACCTGCTCATAAATAGTATATTTTTAATTCAAAATAGGATATGATGCATTCACACATTACTTTACCTATCCCCAAGTATCAATCAACGACAATTAAGTTTGGGGTACTTTTCGTGAATAAGTACTGAGTCATTTTATTTTAAATACTGTGCCCGTCATCCTAGTTTGCGATTATGCTTTTTTTTTTTTTTGTTAAGCGGGCACATCTTCCTTAAATGGTAAGTATTCCTCTTATTTTCATTTCACTGTTAATTTGAGTATATTTTATTGTAATGGAATACATAACATAATATTTCAATTTTAAAACAAACTTGTTCTTTGATTCAATTGTTCTATAAAGGGGTGGTCGATTACTGGGTATAGAATTGCTCTGCGTTTCCAATAGTCGGCCATGTCAGGTCGACATTCATTCATCTGTTTACTTTCTTCGAAATGTAGCAATGGCGTTCAAATTCGACGCCTCTGTATTAATAAATATAAGCTTCAATTTGCATACGATTGATAAAATATGTAGCAATAAAAGATTTTAATCATTTTATTTTATACTTTGTTTCTTTATTATTGCTCAGACGATTTGTAATGCTTCAAAAAAGCTCAAATTTTCATTATGATAGCGTTGGTGCTGCGTAGCGATAAATTGCGAATCTATTTATTAGCGATACGACATATTTATTAACGAGTTATGTTCATAACAACGAAATGGGGATATACCCGCTCAGTACTAAAGAGCACTACAATTACGAAAACAAAACAAACTACAATATTGCGACGCCCAAATTAGCGAACTGAGGACTTAATTTTAAAAAGTTTTATGGCAACCCATTTGGGAGTATTAGCGCACTTAAAGAATAGATACGACATTTATCGCTCTGCGGCGCCAATAAATATATATTTCGTGTTACATTTTGTTTAATTTCATTCGCTCACATCCCATAAGATTGGATTTCTGTGGCCGACTACTGGAGCATTTACTAGCATTGACAACAGCTTGGATTTCGATACATATATACTTTTAATTTATGAAACAAATTATTGAATCACTATCAGAAGAGTACGTTCTAAAGTTTTACCTTGTTTTTGTTACTGTATTGATAGCTGGAAATTCTAAGTTAACCAAAAGAAACAAAAGATCTCTTAAATGGCCGACTACTGGAGCACTTACCCTATGTCTTAGAAAAGAAACCTTTCTGATTTGGATCTAAATAAAAGAGAAATCTTAGTGAAAATAAATTGTATTATTGCTAGCCTAATTTATTGCTAGTTTTTTTTTAAAAAAAGATCATAACATCCCGCTCGTCTGGAAAAAAAAGAAAGTTTATCATAGCCTAATTTTTTTGTTTTTGCACCAGTGACTTAGACAGTCTTAAGATTATCTTGATTCCCTTCCCTTAAAACCTTTTGGGTCGGTTCGAAAAATTGGAGTCCTTTACGTCATCATCCGACACGAATCTGACTCCCTGGATTATGCCTGCAAAATAATGAGTCACGGATAGTAATTAATTATTGCGATAGAAAGTTTAAACAATTCTTCATATTAAATTTTAGGAGCTATCCCAAGTAGCATCAAATCATCGGATATTGCTCTGCCGATCATCGAACTCCTCGTAAACTGATCCCGTAACGCACGATGACATCGTTCCGATTAGTATCCGAGCACGGCTTCCGATGAGCTGCTTTTCATCGGAAAGCGATATCCTTCCGATCAACTTTCCTACTAATCTCAACCCTTTAATTCAACTAAATTCATCGGCACGGGACTGCACTGGTCCTAAATTGCTCCAAATCTCATCGTATTTCGAGCAAAACTCATCGGATTTTGCTGCTCGGATTATGTTTGGCCGATGAGACATATTGGAGCTACTCTCGATAAGAACTCATCGAATCCGATCATCGGCCGATGAGAATTTCATCGGGTTTCGATGAATGGCCGATCATTGGCCGATGAGATACGATGCTAGGAATGCTTTTCCCCAGTTAAACAAATAAATGTACTTTTAAACCTGCGATAATTACTTAAGCTACAGAACGCTTTGTTTTAGCTACACTCAATTTATCTTGAATTAAGTCTAGTTGTCGTAAGTAACAAGTATGATGTTATTTTTACCTCGGACGTATAGATTGATATAACAGACGCGAACTGTCGATAACACAAGCAGATGATTTACTATGTACAAGAAAAGAGGTTGACAGTTATCCAATCAATGATTTGGGAAGATCAATAGAAGGATTTTTACAGAAATGAGCGGCATTTCGAATACTTGTTGCAGTGCAAAAATAATAATAATAACACCTCTTAACGAAAATCACTATTTCTTTTAAAATAGCATGCACACTAATTTTACTTGTCAAGTACCAAGTGAGAACACATCTAAGTATTATTTTTTTCATACTTCGTTGATTCAAATATTATGCACAAAAAAGAGCGGAAAAGCGGTTAATATTGTATAGAGTACGGAATTTCGAGGATAATATGGTAAAAAAGGAGAAGACGAAAAACGGTGAGAAAGAAAATTTTTGATACAATATTAGTTTTAATTAGAGGATTCAATTTGTTCCTCTCTTAATGCGATAATGCATACTTGAAGATGTTATTTTGGAACTAGAAATGGGGAAAATTGTCAAGAATAAATTTAATAATTGCGTTATTTTTTATTTAATTTTCCAAATAATTTTTTTCCAGGAAAATATATTTTGTGTAGAATACCTCTCAAATAGTCATTAATTTCAACAAACATTCCTGCTTACACATTTTAAAAATTGTTGTTGTTTGAACTGAGTTCTATCCAGTTTTACGCAATAGAAATCATCTCAAAGCTGATGATAGTTTCTTAGTTTACCGACAGTTTGAAAGAAATTGTCTTTCCACATTTTACTCCATAGTGTTTTAAAACTGTTGCTTGTCTGGCTTTAAAATCAAGCTAATAAGCAGAAAAAGCAGTTTTGTAAATTGTTACGTCTATTTTTTACCGTTTGAAAACAAACAAAATGGCTCTAAAAATGAAATGAGGCTTATAAGTCTTAGCGAAGGCCAGTTCGGAAAAAAAAATATACGCGGTGGAAATTCTTCGTCTTCTGGGCAGAGGGTTGGGGGGTGGGTGTTGAATCCACAAACCGTTTGAAAAAAAGAGCGGCCTTATGTTACTCGTTCTCACTGCATGCGTTGTTCATTGTATATCTTTGTGGCATTTACATAACCTTCCGTCAATTTATTTCACTTTTCATCAAACCTTTAATTTAAAAAAATATTTTGACTTTTAGAATGTATTTTATAAAAGTGAAAATATTTGAAAGTAAACGGGATCTAATAATAATAATAATAATAATAATAGTAATATTAATAATAATAACAATAACAATAATAACATATATATTTTTTTTAAGTAGACACTATTTTGACTAAGAAGAAAAAAAGCATAATTGAACTTTAAAACTACTGATGCTTTTCTAGTTTATAACTTTTAAAAAATGCGTCATAGCATATCAATCACAAGAATAATGAGATTGATTTTAATTAACCAACGCCCTCGTAATTAGAAATATGTCATTGTGTATAAATTTCGTCGCTTTATTTTAGTTTTCGCATAATATCTTTTTTACCAAATTAATAAGAGTTATTTCAAACAGTATTCAGAATTTTTCTTTTGTAATTAAGAAAAATACTTTAAACTCCTAATAATAAAGCAATATTTTTTTTTGAAAATTGTTTCTTTTTAAAAAGCCGAGTGTATACATTTGTATGCAAAAAAGGCGATCATGAAAGTTAAAAATGCATATAAATGCATCTTAGGTTAATGCGCGTTATCAAGTTTCTGGATTTAACATTTCATTTGAAAAAAACCGATTGAATTGAATGAAGGTGATGTTTTTCACTGCTCATTGGTCGCGGTCTTTTTGCATAAAAATATCTTTAAGCACTTGGAGGATGATAAACAACATAAGTTCTCTGTTAATGGAAAATCCATTCTCTAATTATTGATTTTTCATCCGGGAAGCTCTCTCGTTAAAGAGATAAAAATGCCGTTTCACTGATGAACAAACGATTTAATGGAGAGCACTTAGTTTCTTGTTCCGGTAGCTTGTTTTTTTTTCTTGTTAGCAGGTTTTGACTAGATATCAAACACTTAGGTTTGTAAAGTACATGGAGTATGTGGAAGTAAGACAAATAATTGGAAATGTAGCAGTTTCTAAAGAAATTCTCTCTTTTTTTTCCAAAGTAATGAAGAATCTATTTGTGGAATTAAACGAAAATGCCGTTTAAGAAATGAAAAACTGCCCTCCTACGATAAGGCTTTTCGAAAAGAACTTTCAGATTAGCGCTTGGATTCATTCTTTTGTTTTAAAATGTTTGTGTCATACGTTTTATACTAACGATTTCGGCCACGTCATTGCTGTTAAAGTTTTAAAAGAAATGGCCGCGATAACTTGACGGTGTGTTTTTATAAGTGGCGTAAAGTACTGAAGCATTTTAATCATGTAACTCTGAAAGTTGCATTTTTCTTTTAATTTTAAAACTTATTTGTCATCACTACAAAAGTATATGGAATGACTATCTCTCAATCAGGCCGAAAACCGATGTCAAAAACTCTTTTACTTCGCACACAGCTTGATCTAAGCTTTTATAATATGGCCATAATAATACAATGACAATAACAACATTACTGTGATGCACTGTTTAATTAACTGAAATGTTTGATTACTCGAGCTAGTAAATGGTATGAAATCGAGGTATCACTCGAATTTGATTATAATTGAAATGTAAAATTAAAAACATGTTATGTATGTAAAAAAGAAAAAAATGGTAAAACCGGCCGACTCCAAATTATTTTTGTCCGTCAATAACTGAAAAAGTCTGATATTTGGAAAATAAAAACAACAATAATGACGTAGACCAATTGTTCTTAAAAGAAAAAGAAATTTTTAAAACATCAAGTGAAAAGGACGTTTTTTTTTTCTTTTTCTTTTTCTTTTCGGCCGATCTTGTAAAATTTTTAAACATATATTCTGATGCTAGTTTTGATACTACATGTCTTTAATACTAAATATACAAGATACCTTGCAGTTAATTAAAAAAATATATGTTCCTAGCCTGTCGTGACCCCTCTAACCTCAAACTCGATCTTAGTAATAAATATAGAAAACTAGTTTTTCTCGTAAAAAGAAAAGAAATTATCTTTTGCATAGACACTAAATATATTTTCTCATTTTCTTATAAACTCTTTACCATTTAGTATGAAGATTTAGAAAAGTTGTTCAAGGAAGATGATGCTCTGGATTATTTAAAATTTGCAAGCGCATAGGTTAAATCTTCCATTTATATTGATCTGTATCGCAACTGCCCCCAGTGCTATCGAAGTAAGGATATTAAGCTATTAGGCTTAATTGACCCGGAGTGAAATGCATTAACGTCTAATACCAATTACCTAGTATGGTAGTAAGCTAGGCGTAGGCGTAATCAGTAAATGTAAATGCCACATCAAACCATAACCACTGTTCTGTTTTGATTAACGTTTGTAAATATTTTTTTTTTTTAATTTTAAAATTCTTTATAGCGAAGAAAGTTGCTTGGATAAAGCAAGTTTGGCTCACTGCAAAAAATAAAACATTTTTTTTACAGTATAATACTAGCCGCAGAGGTGCCAGTTTAAAATTGTAAAATACACAGTAATAAACTGAAACTAGCAAGGTTGCAGTTTATTTTTGTAAACTAGTAATTTTATAGTTTATTACCATAAAATAAGCAATTTTACAGTTAATCACTGTAATATTAGTGATTTTTTCAGTTTGTTACTTTTAAATTAGCTGTATTATACTGTAAAAATAACATCTATTTTTTATAGTATAGTAGTAGAATAGAAAATATTTTATTTTGCCTACGGTTCGCTTATATAGGCACAGTCGCAATATAATGGTGAACACCTGCAAAAGTTTCTTTGAGTAATCACTATTGCTTATTTATTTCACTGTGCGGTGGATTTGAGTTATAAACTTTAGTTCGCCTTGTAATTTGATAGACATGTAGTTGGTATACTGTATGGGTAAATTATGTTTTGGGGTGCCGGGCATTTTCTTTATGAGATAGAAACTAAAAAATGTTTAGAGGGGGGGGGGCATTCGGAAATTTCAATCGACGGATGCCCCCACCCCCTCCTATTCCAAAGAAAAAGATTTAGAATTCTTCAGTTGATATCAGAAATTACTGTAAAATCTGCAGATTTGCTGCATAGTACGTTAACAATAGTTGGTGTTAAAACTAATACGAAAATCTTGCTAAATCTATGGATGTCGTTTTTAAGGAAAATGTATGGATGATCAAATTGTAAAATGTTCGATAAGAACTAAAACACGAAATGTATATAAACATTATAGCAACATATATGATGGCATGCGTTTTTCCAACAGTTTTATTTTAAAACTACATGGAGATGACTTAATGAGATCTTGAAAATTGTATTTTTTTTTTTTTTTCGTTTAAATATCTAATGATACGAAATAATACTGCAATTACTAATTAAATATTAGCCACTTAAAACTCTTATCACCTATTAGGAAGATTTTAAAATATTTTTTCTAAACACAATCATTGATTTTGTTCTGCAGTTGGAAGGGTAGAGGGGAGTAGGTAGGGTCCCTGTAGGGAAATTTCTTTTTCTTTTACTTCTTCTATTCACAAAATCACATTCAGAAATGTCGACGTAAAGCAGTTTCAAACTTTTGACAAATCCTTTTATTTCGGTTCTCATTTTTGAAAGTTGAATAAGATTAAGAATTATAATTCGAAGAACTTTCAACTATTTTTCCCGAAGCCCAGAAGGTGATTTCCAACGCCGCTCCTTTTAAAGCTTCGCTCTTATTTATTTTATCTAGTCAATATTTTACCTAGGGATTTTAAAGCTTATCATTCACACATTTTTTGAAAATAAATATTTGGTACTATTGATTTTAAAGTAATATAAACGTAAAGAGTATTAAAGGTTTCAAAACACTATTGGCACTAAGTGGGATTTGATTTATTTATTTGTTTACTTTTAAATTCGTCGAGTGCAATGTGTGATGTAATGAAATTTCTTATAAACGGTACATAGTAAAAGAAGCTATCTATTTAGACACATGTAATTTTAAATTTAATGTGCAAAATGTTTAGAGGTAACAAGACTGTTATAGAGAAAATCTAGTATTTCAATTATATAATGTAATATATAATTTAACTACAGTTGAGCCTGCATAATGAAACAGCCATTTTGCCAAGGAAAAATATTCCAATAAGCGGGATATTCCATTATCTGGGATCAAAATAATGCATTATAATGCTTTGATACACTGAAAATGTATTACATTAATCGATATATTCTTTTAACCGATATTCTAATAAGCAGGCTAGACTGTATCTAACTAACTAGCAAAAGCTTAGTGAAAAATAATTTTTATAGGCCTCTATATAATTCATTTCACTTTTAATTACTGAATCGGATTAAAAAATCCTATAAAACAGACCAATTTCATTGAGTATATAGTTGTTGTTGTTTCTAATACCACTCAGGTATCCGAGCCCGAGCAGATGAAATCTACTCGATTTAAGGCGGGATAGGTACGATGCTTCCGTTTTTATGAGCACCATTAAGGTGGAAGACAGATTTAGCTCAACACACATGCCATAAGGGTCCGTTTATAGGGTAGGCATCCATTCATATCGCACTTTCACACACAGAAAGGACAGTGACGGGAGAGAGAGAAAGTACGTCCATGCCCCAGCCGGGATTTGAACCCGGGGCCACCGCATCACGATCAGATGTCTCTGACCACTAGACAAGGTGGCCGACGAGTATATAGTAAATTGGATTAAAACTAACTGATATTAGTAAGTTTCGATTTTCGCATGTGAGTTCGTGTTAATTGTGAACAGTAAATATTTATGACTCGTTAGGATGCAGAAATTGTTCATTACAATTGTTACATGGTTTTTCGGAACATGCTACACTCTTGATATGATTGAACGAGCAGAAATATCACCGCCATAATGATTTCCATTTCTTGGAATTTCATAGCCAGATAAGGAAACCATCTTTTTGGTAGCTGCAATTGTGTCCTTGATTGATGTGAGAGCCCCCCTTTTAACTCATGTAGAAAAGGGGGAGGGGGACTTTTGAGAGTGGGGTCATTTAGGACCCTGCGCGAGTACTGACGTCAGTAAAATTTTCGAAACGAAATAGGTGTTTGGAATTATTTTCAATGCATTCGTTCGCGAAGATTTTGAAAAAGTTTGTGAAAAGGAAGTAATTTTCAACAACACTTCTTCTAGCCATGATTTTAGGCACATAGGCGTGCTGTTTACAACGATCATGCTTGAAAAACCCATGTTTTCCAGTTGTTTTGCTCTAATTATTACGAAAAAAAATCAACCTGCCAACTTCATGTGAGCCAAGTCCGCAAATTACTAGCCGATATGGAAAGGGATGAAGATGTCATTCCAAGCGATGAATGTTTAAACGATTGAAAAAAAAAAAACTTACTAATTATGACAGTGAAAGCAAATTTTCTCGTCGCAATATTTCTAATGATCCTGATGTGAACGACATTTCTGTTGAAAGATATAAAGAAACTATTTTGCAAAAAACAAAATTTTGAGCTAATGTTCGTGCTCCAGCTCAAAATATAATTACTCCTCATCTTGGGCCAAAAAGAACCGCAAAATATTTTAGCTGTGTGTTTGAGAGCTGGAGCATTTTCGAAATTACTCATAAAAAGCTTTCTTCACGTATTTCCATGGCACCATGCTTTCCGCGGCACCATGCTAAAATCACGAATGTAAAAAATCGCGTTTTTTGAAGTTCGATTGTTTCCCGTAGTACTAAAAAAGGGCTACCTACTGGTAAAACGATGAATCTGTTTGATGGTCGTAAGCCAAAGTCTTTTTTACGAATTTATTGCTTAGCCCAATTAAGTTATGCTATATTTACGGGGCACGGGACATATCCGCCGAAGGGTAGGACATCTCCGCCACAAATTTTATCTCTACTGCCCTCCCCCCCATGAGACATTTCCGCCGCGTCTTTGTCCGCTGTCTTTGTACGACAGGACAACTCCGCCGATTGAGCTAGTAGGGTGCAACACTTGGCGAAGGAAAATTGGCGAAGTTTAAATTGATTTACGCACCATATTGTGCTCCACAAGTAGCCGGGAATTTATTTCGTTTATTTAGATATGCTGTTGGTCGCCGAAACACGATGTGCTGCCAAGAATAGAAGCTTTAAACCAGTAACCCCTTTCTAATCTTTGAAAATGGTGCGGCGGATTTGTCCTGTGCCAGTCAGAGGGGGGAATAGGAGTCGCGGAGGAAATGTCGCATGCGGGGAAGAGGGGGATAAAATTTGCGGCGGAGTTGATCTGTTCCGTATTTACAAATATCATATTCAACAGTTTACACAGATAAACAAGTAAAAAAATTATTTTTTAAGGATTTATTGCCTTATCTTATGTTCAATAAAAGTTTTCTTACTAAAACAAACTTTTTTAAAAATATTTTTGTCCATTATTATTAATGTTTATAACAGTTTTGTATCCTAGATGTAAACTATCGAAAATGAATGCTATGAAAATTCATTGCAAACTATCGAATATTCTCTAAAATTTTATATTCGATACTTTACCTTCAATTCAGTGACTTTCGACCAAAAATTCCATTTCGGTAAAGTAGCGAATATTTTTATACAATTATTATTGATAATTTTACAAACAATTAAAATTTAAATGAGACCTTCAAACGATAGTTTTACACTTAAAGATATCTATAAAATTTAAAATAACCAAACGCGTCAGGTGGAAAATAATTCTATTCAGTGTTTTGGCTCTCCTGAAAAGTGCCAATTTTCACATTCGTAATTTTAGCATGGTGCCGACAAGTTCTGCTCAACCATCATTTCATAAACTCATGTTTGTGAAAATTGCAACACCATGAAGGAATCGTCATAATTGAATGAAATTTAATACACAGCTGAGTGATAGTGGTACAAATAAATGAATAAACTTAGAAAGCCAACAAACAATTAAAAAAATATTGAAATTAGTATTTTGTGTAGCCACCACGCGCTGCAATAAGTGCTGCTACGCGACGTGGCATGGAGTCAAACAAATTTTTAATGTTTGCCTGATCAAGAGCATTCCATACTGTTTGTATGCGTACCCAAAGTTCGTCTGTAGAAGCAACAGGACGAGGATCACGAACGAGACGCCGACCAACGAAATCCCAGACATGTTCAATCGGCGACATATCCGGAGAATACGCTGGCCAGGGAAGAAGATGCACCTGCTGCGATGCAAGGAAGGATTGAACAGTCCTAGCGACATGAGGGCGGGCATTATCCTGCTGAAATACAGCGCCAGGCAAGCCTTGAAGGAAGGGGACAGCTTGGGGCTGTAGAACTTCACTGATGTACCGGTTGCTGTTCAGTTACCCACAATTCGTAGCAATTGAGATCGTCCGTGATATGATATGGCACCCCAGACCATGACTCCAGGTGTTCGTCCACTGTGACGTTCGATAATGCACTCTGGAAGGTGGCGTTCACCGGCATAGCGTCGGACGCGAATGCGGCCATCATGGTGCCACAAATTAAAGCGGGATTCGTCAGAAAACACAACATACTGCCAATCAGCAAGCCAGTCCTTATGCTGATTGGCCCATTGTAGCCGCAGGAGGCGATGGTTTAGCGTGAGCGGGATCCTGTATAAAGGAGTCCTTGCGCGCAGTCCACGCTGCAGCAGACGTCTACGAATTGATGAAGCACACATTGAAACACCTGTAGCTGTTGACCACTGTGCTGCCAGTTGTCTGGAAGAAGCTGTACGGTCCGTCAGTACCATGCGGATCAGGTGTCTATCATCGCGCGCTGACGTCACATTTCGGGGTCCACTCCCGGATTTCCGAGTTGTCCGACACTCGTCCGTCCACTGCTTCCGAACACGCATCACTGTGCTGCTGTTACGCTGCACACGAGCGGCTACTTCACGATAGACAATCCAGCTTCACGAAGGCCGATGATCCTCCCCGTTCAAACTCCGTAAGTTGTTGAAACCTCGCTCTTTTTCGTCGAAGAGGCATAAGCAACGTCTGATCTAACGTTTATCACAAGCAGATAACCACCTATAACCATACACGCCTTGCTGCAGCCGTCTATTTATTCGGATAAATCCGGCGTTCAGAGGGCGCTGCTCAGCGTACGCATGCGCTACGCGTCTAAAATTCTAAGCATTTGCATATCATACCCTAATTTGCATTTGCTGAAGATTTCAGCCCATTTGCGCAAGTCCTTCATGGTGATTAATCATGGTGGTAAAAATTACAACACCATGAAGGATGTTGTAATTTTCACAAAAAATAGTTTATCTTTCCTCGATAGACGTTTTTTTTTTTTGGATATTCGTTTTACTTCGACGAAATCGATGCAGAAACTAGAAATAATAGCTCGATTTGTTTCTCTCAAGGAATGACAATTACTGAGGGGGTATCCTTCTCCAGATGGTGTTTGTCAGTTATCAGCTTTCAAAGAATCGTGTCATTCAAATACGAATCATTTTCTTGGATCTTTGCCAAAAACTAGTAGGGGTAATGGTGGATTTTCACGTTTTCAGATGAAATATATAAACTAATTGTAGCTTCGGACACTCCTTTAACAAGTTGTCTATCTTGCCTAACAAACATAATGCCCATATATATATATATATATATATATATATATATATATATATATATATATATATATATATATATATATATATATATATATATATATATATATATATATATATATATATAGGCTACTGCTGGCCTTTTGCTGGCCTTCTACACTGCTGGTCCCCGTAAATGCAACACACTGAAGGAAGCGTGTAAACTATATGAAATTTACAGCATGCATTAGCGGAAGTGAGATATGCAAATGATTAGAATTTTGGCGCAGACGCACATCATGTGCGCCTGTGGCTCCACCTTGAACGGTATTTAAAGCTTCAAGATTTGAGCGATTTTTAAGTTCGCCAAATGTGTTTTTCTTCTGGTTTTTTTAAAAAAACAATTAATTATGCATCATGGGAAGCGCCGATAATCTTTTGATCAAGTATCCGAGTTCGGCAGAAGAAGTATAGTGGCCTACCGAGATTATAGCTTATCTTTCATCGAAATCGGCACTCGTGCTGGACGAAATCAAACAACTGTAATGCGGATATGTGATCGTTGGATGCATTAGGGTACGCCGGACCGACATGGTGAATCACATCCGACTCGGGGCACCACTTCACGTGATGACAGGCGCATTGTGAGCATGGTAGTGACGGATCGCTCAGACACATCTCGAACCATAGCACAGCACATTCCGTCTGTAACGCATCATCCAGTGTCTGTGACATACCATTCGACGTCGTTTACAGCAGACTGGCCTGTCTGCAAGACGTCCATTGCTTCGTCTACCCTTGACACAGAACCACAGACGTCTCCACCGCCAATGGTGCGATGAAAAAAGGATGTGGATGGCAGAATGTAATGGAATTGTTTTTACCGACGAGTCACGCTTCAGTCTGCAGCACCACGACAGTCGGACAATGGTCGGATTCGAGTCTGGAGACCCCGTAGAGAGATGATGCTAAACAGCTGAGTTATGCATCGACACACTAATCCTGCACCGGGTATTATGGTATGGGGCGGTATTGGATATCACTCTCGCACTCTAGTACGCATTGCTGGTACTTTAAACAACCAGAGCTATATCTCCGAGGTGTTCATAAACCAAACGTCTTTGCCGGATCTAAAGTTCGCCCTTCTGACAAGTCAATTGCAAGATGAACCATTTTTTCTCCTATAAGCATTGTTAATAAGATAACGACAAAAAAAACAATAATTTCAAAATTTAAGGAGAAAGGAAATGTATTATATAAACTATATTTGTAACAATATAATATAATTTATATCGATAGCAGCGGGCGATTTTATTTGTGCCGCTGATTGTCTAGTTTCTACAGAAAAAAATATTTCGGAGATGGAATGCGCAAAATACTTAGTCTCTGAACCAAATCGTAAACATACATTATTAAATGTATTTCTAGCTAAATGCTCAAAATGCTTCATTTCATTCGTATTGCTACTTTAAATGAAAAAGTGAATTGCATGCTCTTTATGGAGTCAAACATAATCTGAGTATTCCTAATGAAATATTGAAAGGTGGAACGCTAAAAGAGATGCATTTTTAATAATTCAAAAATTAAGTATGCACTGCATGCGTTTCAGGAGTCGGATCTTAACAATGTATTTCGATCACAAATAGAAAACAATTCTCTTTTTAAAAGCAAAATTCAAGTTTTTATCACAAGCGCACAAAGTTATTATTACCTTCGAAAATAAAACGGTAGTCTTGTTCCTTTATAGATTTGTGAGAAAGCCGGAGATGTACTTTCTACAGTAAACGTATCGGAAGCAAGTCCTGAAATAAATAACCTACAACTCTTCATCTTGACTTTCTTCTACTACAGAGAAATGCCTTAAGGGTCTCAAATGAGGAAAAAATAGCTTTTCTTGTAAAACTGTCATGATGGAGGACAGAAAAATATTTTAATGTATTCCCTGTTTACCCTCATTTGATTTCTTTCGTCCTCAGATTTGGTGAACAAAGCATTGCTATACTTGAGTCGAAATGATCTTTTATTCAAAGAATGCTTACGGGAGGCTAGCACTTTATGCTGTTTTTGAAAAAGGTTTTTCGTGTCTAGGCTTTGGAGTCTGCTGGTTCGACAAAGTAACGAAACCATTTCACTCAAAACAAAAGTGTGAAATAATAATATTCAATATACAATGATATAAAGTTATGCCTCTGATTTTATTCGTATTTATTTAAATTTTCTTTTAACTATTAATGCTAGTTTTCAATTTGATCCTAGATAAAAGAAGGATCAAATATCGTTTGGTCATGCGAGCAAATTTAACTAAATGTTGTTTTATAATCATTTTCAAACATTGTTTGTATCTCTTTTAAAATAAGCGACCGAAATTAATGTATTACGCTACAATATATTTATGAAACAAAAGGTACTGTCAAGAACTAAACGAGCCTACTTTCCCATATATCGACATCGGCATTCTAGCATCTAATCAATACTCTTTTAATTATCTAAGGCTGCAAATTACGTCAAACATACATTTTTAGCACATAATGCTGATTTCTAAAAACCAAGTATGCCTATATCATCTGATAATCTACGTATTTAAAAAGTAAACAAAAATATAAATAAAAATGTAACATATTTTAAGCAATGCAGCTATTATTGCTCTTATTTAGAAGAATCTTTAATTATTTTGAAAAAAAGAAATAAAAATGGGAAGTAGATCAAAACACATTTTATCAAACCAAAAAAAAAAAAAAAAAATCGTTCCTAAATAAAATGTCTCAAATTTAATTTTTAATCCGGTTCTAATAAAAATAAATAATTGATTAAGTAAGTAATAAAATGCGCTCTTAAATGAGTATTTTTTTTAGAAAAAATGTATAGAAATGTATAATAATAATAATAAAAAATAAGGCAAATAAATAAACAAACAAAAAATCGTCAGCACAACTATTTTTTTTAAGAGTTAGGAGTCGACAGGCAGAGTCAGAGTCAAAGGCACAAAAGTTCTAATAGTAAAACTCGGTGTCGTTTTTTCCGAGCCTGCATTTCTACCATAGGGGCAGAGTCGGAGTCGGAGTCGAGGATTCAGTATTGGAGTTGGTTTTAAAAACTTAAAGTCGTAAGTCAAAGTCGATTGGCGGAATCGGATTTGAAAGTTTTAGTAGGAGTGGGTTTTTTCTGAGATTGCATTCTGGCAGATTTTCGGAGTCGGAATCAGAGTTTTCACAGCAGCTTATTCAGAAAAGAATTTTACATACATTATTCATCAAAACCATTTTCTAGCAAAGGTAGTTTGAAGGAAATCCGCCTTTACGTTCAGGATTTACATTAAACTTAAATTTCCCGGTAAGCGCTAATGTTAAGTGTGTCTTGAACGGGTCAAAATTGAACGAAAAATAGCTCAAATCAAAAAGCGAAATAACTTATCGCCCAGATCATTCGAACAAACAAAGTTTGTTTAGTTCGGACAGTTCATTTAAGAGCAAGAATCTGAGAGAGTGTCACGCCTGTGATTCATGACGTCTCAGATTTTTTTCCAAAAAATTACCAAATGTTTATTATCCTATTGAAAGACCAAATCCGGAATGTTTTGTTCTAAAGTTGAGTTGTTTAGTTTTAATGGTTCCCCAAAAATGAAGGTGCGGCATCAAAAATTAAGCGGATTTTCAAGACATGGAAGTTGCTGTGAGGTAAAACTCTTACCAGAAACTGTTGAACTCCAACTTTATTTTTGTACATGGAATATAGAAGGTTCAAACTTTACAAAATGAATGTTAAATTTGAGATAAGTTGTTGCCGTAAGGTCAGTGAAGGCCCTCAAAACAAGGCATTTTTTACGTTTCTCAGCATTTTTGAGGTCCAAAAACTGCTTGTACATTTCAGTGGCCACGGCAAAAATAGTGTCGTTTGAAAGACCAGTGTAAGCATTTTAAAATAATATATAAACAACCGAGGAAAGTTCAACGGGCTTTTAGTTGCGTAAGGCAGGAATATAAAAAATGTCATATTTTACCGATATTCAATCGGTCATAACTTCCTCTGCCAACAACATATTGAGATATTTTTTTTGCCAATGTCATATTCTATTCTTTATCGTAACAGAACAGTTGAGTCCTTTGAGGCGAAATGTTAATTTTTTTTTGACAAAAAATGTATCTTTTCCTGTGCATTTTTTGTAAAAAACTTTTAAGCATTTCGCCTCAAAGGATTCAAATGTTCTGTTAAGACCAAGAATAGAGAATGACATTGGCAAAAAAAATGTTTCACTATGTTGTTGGCAGAGGAAGTTATGACCGTTTGAATATCGGTAAAATATGACATTTTTCATATTTCGGCCTTACGCAACTAAAAGCAAGTTGAACTTTCCTCGGTTGTTTATACATTATTTTAAAGTGCTTACACTGGTCTTTCAAACGAAACTACTTTTGTCGTGGCAACTGAAATGTACAAGCTATTTTTGGACCTCAAAAATGCTGAAAAACGTCAAAAATGCCTTGTTTTGAGGACCTTCACTGACCTTACGGCAACAACTTACCTCAAATTTAACATTCATTTTGTAAAGTTTGAACCTTCTATATTCCATATACAAAAAGAAAATTGGAGTTCAACAGTTCCTAGTAAGGGTTTTGGCTCACAGCAACTTCCATGTCTTGAAAATCCGCTTAATTTTTGATGCCGCACCTTCAACTTTGGGGATCCATAAAAACTAAACAACTGAACTTTAGAACAAAACATTATGGATTTGGTCTTTCAATAAGATAATAAACATTTGTTTTTTTTTTTTTTGGGAAAAATCTGAGAGGTCATGAATCACCTCATAATGCTAGACGTGACAGTTTCTCATATTCTTGCTCTTAATGGTTATTAGGTGGGGAAAGTTTGTTTGAACGGTTCAATGTTGAAAGAACAAAAACATTTTAAATTGAAAGTTTAAAACTGTAATGAAGTATCCTTGCCGAGATCATTCAAAAGAAAATAAAGTTTGCTTAAACTGGACTGTTCACTCAAAAGTTATTAGAAGTGACAGCTTATTTGAACGATTCAATGTTGAACGAAGAATTATTCAAATCGAAAATTTCAATACGGGAATAAAGTATCCTTCATGAGATCTTTCGAACAAAAAAAGTTCAAATCGGACTGTTCACTAAAAAGTTAGTACCGTGGTACCAGGTTGTTTGAACGGTTCAAAGTTGCACGGAAAATTGTTCAACTCGAAAAATAAAATACAGGAGTCAGGTGTACTTTCTGAGATCTATCCAACAAAAAAAAAGTTTGTTCAAATCGGTTAAGCAACATAAAGTTATTGGGGGGGGGGGGGGGGGACAGACCGACAGACAGAAAGAAGCACATTTTTTCCCCATCTCAAAATCCTGAATTCCAATTTTTAATTTTTCGATATTTATTGTATTTTCTTATTCCTTTTTGACTTTTTTTTTGTGAACTTTTCGAAATTTTTATGGTGCATTTAAGCTGTGTTTAATGGTTTTTCGTCTTTTTTCTTATTTTAACGGGAAGTAGGCTAAAAGGAGGAATGTAAGCATACAAAAACTTTGAATGTCTCGAAAAATTGTTTTTATTAAAAATATGTAGTAAAACAAAATATTTTTCCTAAATTATTTTTTAAACCGAAAAAAATAATTACAAGATCAGAACTTAAAATATCATTTTTGTTGTTATGTCAATTTTATTTTCATTTTTTCAAAGCTGTGTACCCTAAAACATTTTCCCTTCAAAGTATCTCGTTAACTCTCAACTTAGCATTCTATACTTAAAAGCGTTTTAACTATGTTTTGAACAATAAAAATGACTGGGGCATTTTTAATTGAAAATGTAAGATAGTAGGGATTATATGAAAAAAAAGTGAAAATTCCTAATTTTCCTCTTATCTCTTCACTTACACTTCTTCTTCGAAAGAATATGCAGAAATATATCCTCATTACCATACGCAAAAAAAATATTTTATTTAGCTTTTTAGCGTTATGAATGTAAGTCTCTATAGTGATAACTGATTTGTATTCACTGTAGCCTACAACAGAACTGCCATGGCTTATGTTTTCCCTAAGATCTTGAGTGTTCAGTAGAGACTTAGGGTTTTGTTTGAAATTCTTATGTTTTGGGTATATTTATTTAAAAGAAAGTATATATTTTAAAAATATTTTACTGATAAATCAAAATATCTTAATATTATAGATTTTATCTAAGCAATTTAGAGTGCACAAACTTAAAATTTTGAACAAGGTAGCGAAAGTATTAAAACAAAGCTTTTCTTGGCATAGTGCTTCCAATAAAAAAATAAAATCAGCATTCGTAGTTACGTGATCTTCAGTTTTCTTCTTCGACCTTGGAAGTAGTAAACATTCCATCTAGGATTTTTGCAAAAGTTGACCAATGACAGCTCTGGTCTATTATAGATCTCGTGTAATTTTAACTTTGAAGCCCTAAACCGGAAGAAACATTCGCACATTACTACTTAGTAAGAAAATATATAAGTTTTCATAAACTCTAGCTGAGATAGCTCTTGCATGTTTGCATCTAGCTCATTAATAACGCTTCATCAAACAATATGCAGCTAATTTAACATAGCTTTCGAATTCGTGGCAGCCTTGGTAAATTATTTCTTGTATTTATCTGTATAATGTATAAAATATATATACATGAAAGATATATGCTCTACTAAAAAATTTTAGCCAAATTTAATCAATAAAAACTGCGTAATATATTTAATTATTTTCCTAATGATTTAAAATTAATTATGTTGCAGTGACACCTGCTATCTAGACACCTGCGGATCGAATGAATAACCTCTTTATACTCATATTTCTGAAGTTTTAGTTTAGTTGCGACACAGTTTCAATCAACCATTTCTGTTATTCTCTAAACTAGCAAGCTGAAGCTATTTCAAAACTGAATTCAGACTGAATTGGGTATAAATTTCCGGATACGCATAGTCTACTGAAGAATCAGTCTCTGAATCCTTTGTCTGATTCGTAATTTAAAAACTTAAAAATATATAATTAAATACTATCTTTTAAGAAATACGAAATAAAAATTCTAAGTAAGTCGAATCTAAAGTGTAGAAATTAATGATTCATATGCTTTACTTAAAACAAATCCATTTTAAAACATCCTAAAAGCAATAAACATAGGGTTTTTCTGTAAAAAAAATGTCAGTCAATTTGAAATTTCAACTAAATGAAGCTACCTTAAATCACGCAAAATGATTCATCAAAATGTATTAAAAGTCTATTGAAATCTGAATCTTCTCTTCTTTCTTTTTTCTTTTTTTTTTTTTGAAAATTTAAATCTGAACAAAATCCTAACAAGAATAAGAAATCGATGACTAAAATCGTGTTCCTTGAAAAGTCTTTCTTCTGGGAAAGAGGTAATAAATCAGGACGCGAGAGAAGGACTTGGCTAAGAATAAATTTGATTCATTTGAAGTCTGTCACGTTTTCAAGATAATCCATACTTCTTAATCCCGAGCTCCTCCTGGGAGCCGCTCCATTCATCACTGACTTGGAACAAAATTATTGGGAAGGAGATTGATTTAAAATTATGGATAAAAGCGCTACTTTATTCTTGGCCGAAGAGAAAATCTTAAAGTAAAGAGCTATCATTCGTCTTCTGATAAGATGTCTGATTAACCGATCAAAAATCAGTTTGGGATATTTTATACTCAAAAGTAAATGAAATAAAATAAATGTGTATTTTAATGACTAATGCTTGAGTTTTTGCGTTTCTGCGTATTTTTCTCTGCAAAATGTGAATTAATGCTTCTCAAGAAGATGTATTATGGAGCTTTAGTTACAAAATAAAGATGTTTTGATGATTCAATTCAGTTCAATTTATTTTAATCAAGGCAATACAATTCATAAACAAAAAATAGACGTAGCATAAGATGAATACAACAATATATAGAGCACGAATACAGAAAAAAATAGCAAACTTCAAGTATATACATCGTAACCAAAAGCCCTGATTAACACGTTAACTGCCGTGTCACCCGTATTCGGGTGACAGCAAAAGTTCTCATCAGGCCACGTCACCCGTATTCGGGTGACAGCAAGAGTTCTCATCAGGCCACGTCGGGTGACTCCTTCCAAAGGATTTCCGAACATATTTAGATAATTATATGACAGGAGATAATAATACTGTTGAATTTTTTTAAAAATCGTTTATTAAAAAAAATATTTACAGTGCAAAATATTGAAGCATTCACAGCAAAGTTGCGGTTGACCAGGGCAGCTTGGACAAAAAGTAGTGGGTTTTCTGAGATTTGCTCGTACCTTTGATCGTTCCAGTGACTAGTCTTCCTTTCACTGCGATATGAATCACTGCACACTGACTTTTTCATCTTTCTCTTCACTATTGAAAAATTATGGGCAGAGATATTAGTTGTACTACTCAGTACACGGCAAAGATTACAACTGCTCGTGCAGAGTAATAACGTGATAAATGAGGATCGTAATACACTGGCGGAAAAAAAATCCCAACACCAAGAAAGACTTGTGTTAGATAAACGAAATTTCGTAGGCGTGTTTATACAACTGAAAGATGACATCGATTGAAATTTCGTGTTCCGCGCATAAGTGTGGCGCAGCTGGCGTCACTCAGAACATGCAAATAAGGCTTGTTTTAAAAGCGTGTTGTGAAGCTCGTGTGTATTATTTTTCCGTGAAATTGGACGAATTGAGTTCATGTTAGCCAGGAATACCTTTTAAGAAGACGAAGAAGCCATTATCAACAGCTCACCGAGTTTAAACGAGGTCGTACAAATTGGCTACGAGAAGGTGGATTTTTATTTCGCGATATTGCAGAAAGACTTGGGTGGGAATGTTTCCACCACGCATGATTATTGGAAGCTATGGGCAAGGGATGGTACTACATCAAGAAGATCGAGTTCCGAGCTGCCACGTGGCACGACTGAGAAGGAAGATCGCCGAATCTTGCGTACGACTGTGGCGCATCGTACTGCATCTGCGGCTGACATTCGAGCGGCAGTTGGTACCGTCGTGACCCAAGGAACGGTAAGAAACTGTTTACTTCAAGGACAGATCCGAGACAGGCAGCCTGTAGCCAGTATTCTATTGACTGCAAACCATTGCCTTTTCCGACGGCAGTGGTGCCAAGACAGAGCTCACTGGAGGTCGGAGTGGAGATCTGTTGTAATTTTTGATGAAAGCAGATTCTGAATTAGGGCCAGTGGTGGCTGTAAATTGGTCAGAAGGAGGCCAGGGGACCGCCTGCATCCAAACGGTCTACGGCCTAGACGCATGGGACTCACACCTGGACTTATGGTCTCTGGAGCAATTTCCTACGACAGCAAGGGCATTCTTGTGGTTATCCCGAACTCACTGACTGAAAATTTGTCGTCAGTCTGTTAATTTAACCAGTAGTACAGCCCTTCATGAGTAGCATTCAAGGGGGCGTTTTCCAACCGGATAACGCTCGCCCTCACATTGCTGCTGTAACGCAATGTGCTCTACAGAGTGCTGACATGTTACCATGACCTGCAAAATCACCAGGTCTGTCTCCAATTGATAACGTATGGGATATCATGGGATGGCACCTCGAGCATCAACAACAGTCAGCAATGACGGTCCTAGTATTGACACAGCAAGTGCAACAAGCATGGCACTACATAGCACAAAGTGACATTCGGCACCTGTATGACATAATGCATGCACGCTTGCAGGCTTGCCTTCAAAATTCTGGAGGTTACACCCTCTATTAAATTAACATAATTTCACATTTGCACAGCATTTTCTTGAGCTTAAATTAGCCAATGATCTTGTACATTTAATCAATTAAACATGTTAACTAGACAATTGCATTACCCAAATTTTATTACTCTACGGCAATTTTTTCTTGGTGTTGGGATTTTTTTTTTTCCGCCAGTGTAGATATCGGGGTGAGAGTACCGAAAGAAATGTAAACAGACATGCGGTAGCAGAGCACGCATCTTACAGTGGCACGGGTGGCCTGACGGGGATTTTGTTGTAAACACGCGTGGCAGTCAACGTGTTAAGTAAATGGGAGTAAAGGCAAGCAGCCTGATGCGCTCCCATGACTCAAAAAGGGACAACATTTAGGGAAAATTAACGAATAGGGAAATACAAAGTACTCATCTGAATTCATAAGAACATATATACGGAAAGTAAAAATGATAGAGAAACAAAATATAGATGTATATTAAGGTGATTCAAAAAATTTTTTTTTTGAATTTCTTTGGTCTTACCCCGCAGTTTTTTTTGGACTATTCATGAATGTGATGTATGTAAAATTTTAGCTCAATTGAATAATATTTAGAAGTCGCGCAGTGCAATCGAATTCTATTGATAATTAGCAATTTCGAGAGTTGGAGTACATAACTTCATTACCCGAAATAATATTATTCTTCATATAAAATGGAATAATTTAAAACGTTTGTTTACTCTACTAAGTAATTAGTCAATAAAATAATAGCTCAAAGTGAGTTGTAACGACCCCCTCCCCCTTGCTCCAAAGCTGCATTATCTCTTACCTGAGTTTCGGTAGAAAATGAAGCTGCTAGCTCGGGCTGTGGTTTCTGTTTTCTTTTCGGTTGTTTGAGATGTATGAGTTTATTCGGCTAAAACACCTAGCATACACTCTAGGCAAGGGCCCAATATAAGTGACAGAAAGCCACTTTGATAGTAGCTGCTACAGTACAAGGTATGGGTCAAAATGGGGAGGATTTGACAACGTCCATAAAACGGTAAAGGCAAACTATTCGCTCTGAATCGGCCGTTAACTTACAAAAGTCGTTTAAATATATGACTTCCTTTGATAGTTCACTGGAACGAAACACTTATGCAAAATATATTGGGAAAATGAAGGAGGGTCGGCGGGTTTCATAACAGTACTAGTATCAGGACCACAAGCATTGATGAATTACTTCTGGGTTCTAGTAAGTTAGTCAGGCACTGAAATTGCTACGGTAAATGCTGCTGTGCGATAACCAGTTAGATAAATGGAAACTTACTGAGCTCGTACGTGGTATGTGTTTCGATACGACATGCAGTGCCGGTACTAAAGTTGGAGCAAGTTTGAACTTGGGAAAAAGAACTAGGGAAGCAACTTTTATATTGTGCTCTCCGCCATTATATTTTAGACATTGTGGTATTACAACCGAAGTCTATTCTAATCTTGGTCTTTCTGTATTTTGACCGATAAACCAAGAAATAGGCAGAATTGGGGTATTTGATTGCGTGCAATGTCAAATGTAGTGTTCAAGCAATTGAGTGGAACCATCCTCTGCCATTTTATCTACAATACTGCTTTTTAAGCGATCTCAGCAATCATAGTGAAGGATAAAACATTCTAATTTTAAACCTGGAGTGAGAAACGATGAGGTTGAGGAGTTGGTAGCCAATTCAGAGCAACGTGCAACTAGTAACGGAAGTTGCGCAAAGTCAACTTCTGACTACCCATGCAAAAGAAGTGTCTAAGGAAGATACTAGAGCTTAGTGTGATTTTCTTGAGCGGAGCACCTTCTCTTGGTGTATGTTTTCGTGTCCCAGAAGCGGTTCATCGTGTTATATCTGTGTCAAAGATTCTTTATGACTTCAAGTTTATTTCACAACCAGTTCAAACTTGCAGCCGGACAAAGAAAAGGTATTCGTAACATATGAAAGTGATTTATTTCACACTTATCGTTAATGGGAAAGAATATCTAAGAGCTGGGTTCCCAGCAACCCTTTTTGTGCAAGCACTGAGAAATGATTTGGAACATTTTCAGCCTCCTTATTCATGTAAAGAAGAAACTCAAAATATATCAGTTATTTGATCCTGAGCATTGGAGTCTTAAAGATAGCTATCAACAAGGCTTTGTACTACCGAAGAAACTGAGGATTGTAAACGACAATACGGAGCGTGGCGTGGCCCTTATTGAAGCATTTGTTAAGACTAGCACTAATGACGAAAAACAAAGACAGTGTCTTCTTCAAGTGGTATAGGAACATAGAAAAGGTTTCAAAGTTGCAAAAATGCAACCTAAAAAGGATTGCAAGAATTAATGAGCGAACTACTATATACACTGCGATTCAAAAGTTTAGACAAATGGCAAATATATGAATAAAAAGAAAACTATTCAACGAAATGCTTTCAAATTTCTACTGCGGGTACACAATATGGTCCCAAATACGTGTCTGGAGTTCTTAAAAATATAACTGGAACCAAATTTTGGACATTGCAAAAGACATTTGTTTTCATTGTTGCAAAAGTATAGACAATAGTCAGATTTTATGCAAATATCCCTTAAAATGTGATAGGTGGAGGAAAGGCGGGACTCTATTATTCGAAGATAAAGTGCAGAGATTGCTGAATAAATAATCAAAATCTCAAAAGCTCTGTAGTTCTCGTGTACAGAAGACGAGAAAGTTTGGAAGCCGAAATTTGAAAATGAACCAACTTTATTAATTTTGTGTCTTTTTAATCGGCTCTAGTATGGTAGTACATTGTTTTTTACTTTGTGGAGAGCAAATTCATACATGCGTATCGATCAAAAAGGCCAAGAAAAATTATATTTCTTAAGGATGAAGGAATTGAAAAAACGACTCGAACTGACAATTCGCCCCTTCATCCTACAAAACTTTAACTTGGGTCAAAAACAGTACGTGACAGCATAAGTAGATGAACAACTGAATCGGAATGCATAAAAAAAACAAAGAATTGTGCTAGAGCCTTTTCGGACCGAGTGTCCCAAATAACCCAGATTTTAATGGTAAAAGCAGCACAGCATATAATCATTGGATATTTCTCAAGTCCTGCGAAAAGAATTATAATCCATCGAGGCCATCCCAATTTTTATAATTTTTATCAAAGAAAGTATCATTCATTTTTTAGTCACGATGATACATATGCTGCTTTTCACATTAAAATCTGGCTTATTTGGGACACTCGGCCCGAAAAGGCTCTTGCACAATTCTTTGGTTTTTTTATGCATTCCGATTCAGTTGTTCATCTACTTATGCTGTCACGTACTGTTTTTGACCCAAGTTGAAGTTTTGTAGGATTAAAGTGCAAATCGTCAGTTTGAGCCGTTTTTTCAATTCTTTCATCCTTAAGAAATATAATTTTTCTTGGCCTTTTTGATCGATACGCATGTCTGAATTTGCCCCCACAAAGTAAAAAACAATGTACTACCATACTAGAGCCGATTTAAAAAACAAAAAATTAATAAAGTAGCTTCATTTTCAAATTTCGGTTTCCAAACTTTCTCGTCTTCTGTACACGAGAACTACAGAGCTTTTGAGATTTTGATTATTTATTCAGCAATCTCTGCACTTTATCTTCGAATAATAGAGTCCCGCCTTTCCTCCAGCAATCACATTTCAAGGGATATTTGCATAAAGTCTGACTATTGTCTAAACTTTTACAACAATGAAAAAAAATGTCTTTTGCAATGTCCAAAATTTGGTTCCAGTTATATTTTTAAGAACTCCAGACATGTATTTGGGACCATATTGTGTACTTGCAGTAGAAATTTAAAAGCATTTCGTTGAATAGTTTTCTTTTTATTCATATATTTGCCATTTGTCTAAACTTTTGAATCGCAGTGTATTTAATGAACTTAAATTTGTTTTACATATTTTTTCCGTATTTGATTAGTTTTCATACTTTTCTGCATTTCATTGGTTTTTCAGATATATAGAGTTTTGTGAGTGCACGTTTTTTCTTCAGAGAAAAAAACTGCAATAAAGTAACTTTATTATTATTACTAGCGGTACCCGCACGGCTTTGCCCGTGGTATAAAATTAAAAGTTCATTTGTAAAAAAATGATATAGCTGAAAAAAATACTCTATTTTAGTTATAATTCAACTATAATTCCTTCAAAGTATGATATAAAAATTTGGTATGGACCCTACACTACTTCCTTTTACGTGTAAATTTCTTAGTAGATGCCTTAAGTGCTAAAATAGTGCTTGAAGTGAGTAAGATAACAATTCAAACATTTGCATCCCTAGTTTGCCACGAAACAATGCAAAAAAATGTTTTACAATGATTAATCTCCTAAATATCGCCGATTTTAACATCATTCAGTAGATTTTTCGCAAAATATCGCCAATAGCGCCAAATTGAACCCAAAAAAATTTTTTTTTCGCTAAATTTATTGCCAACTTGGCGATATGTCGCCAAATTGGCGTCAAACACTTGGTGACCAAAAGCTTGGCGAGATATCGCCAAGTGGTCGCGCCAATTCATATCACTTTGGTCTGCATTGAAAGCCCTGATTACCCCATAAAAGGGGTAAATCACCCCCTTGGGGACATTCGAATGCAACCCCAAAGATAGGTGCACAAAAATAAGCCAAAAGAAAAAATAAGAAAAATTTTGTTGCTCACAGAAACCAACAGAAATCTTACCAAAGTTTAAAAGAAGAAGAAAGTTTTCTTTCCTAACTTCAAAAACAAAATAATACATTTTCCGAAATGACATACTTTAGAAAGAACGTTGCAATATCGCAATAAGATAGAAGTAAATATACTGAAATAGAATTGAATGCCAAATTGTAAAAAAGTCGCCAAAAAAATAATTTTTAATATTGTCTTTCATTATTTATTAAATGCAATTATTGCTGCAAATTACAGTCCAACAATAAATAATCACATTGCAAAAGTATATTTGGAGCAATTTTTTCTTTTAAACTCAACTGATCCTAAAAATTTTAAGTATTAGTCATAGAAATTTCGTGCATTATTCTTCACAATGATAATAAAAACAATAAACATCGACAAAGATCAACCAGCAAACGATAAATTAAAAGCTAAATTCGTTCACTCAAGCCATTTGCTGCAATTTATATTGAAATAAATTAATAATGAAGTAAAATATGTTTTGCAGACGATAAATTTAGAATGGTATCCTGTATTTTAAGGAAAGGACTCGATTTCTCATTTGATTGACAGGTGCCATCTTATCACGGTTTTTAATATTTCATTTGACTAATTTTAATAAGGCTTGGAGTTTGGATTGTTACAAAAACAAATACATTTTTAAAATTATTAAGGGAAAAAGAACGAAATAAAAACGTAACCATGGTAACAACATGAAAAGTTGATTTCCGTTGATAAAATAATTCATTTCATCTCTATTTTCAAACAAATTTTATTCGCGAGCAAAGCCATTTTAGAATCGTTTGGCTTGCTTTACTGAAGGTAAGCCTTGAATTTCGGGATTCTAAAAACAATTGTTACAGCTCTCCTGATGATCGTAGAAACTTCGAAAAAACGTCATTTTGTGCAGAAAATTTCAAGCTTTCGAATGACATAAGACTTGAAAATGTGTATAAAATATTTCTTCCCTATTTTATCGAATTTCCGCTAAGAATTCGAATAGAAAAAGAACGAAATGGAATTTTCGAAAAATCGCTTCGAGGTGCAAAACTACATGCTACAAACTAATTTTGTACCAAGTGGCATGAAAATCGACCGAACGGTTTTGGCGCTACGCGCGTAACAGACAGACAGAAGGAAAGACAGAAGGAAAGACAGAGAGACAAACTTTCAGCTTTATTATTAGTAGAGATTTACGTTCGCATTTGTGCCACTATCACAAAATTTGAAGTACTCCTAAAGGTAAACATAGTTTACTAAAATTTTGGGCAAATAATTCAGTGTATATAAAGGCCCAAATAAGACGGCAAGACGAACAAAAATATAAAGGCTACTTTTTCCATAGATATCATTTACGTTCACGTTTTTGTCAATATCACGAAATTTCAAGTCTTTTGCGCGACCTCTAAATATTAATATATTTTGTCAAAATTTTGCACAAATAATCAGTGTATATAGTGACACAAAATAAGAGGGTAAGACGCACAAAAATACAAAGTTTATTTTTTCCATATACATTTCTGAATCACCCTAATGTGTATATGTATATATTTATGAGTATATATATATATATATATACAGGGTGTCCACTCCAATCGTGGACCAATAGCTAATTTCTAAACCGTTAGAGATAAGCATATAGTTTATTTAGGAAAAAATCTCCAAATTATGAAAGGAATTTTGGGTCTATTCAATGTTTTTCAAAAAATCAAATTTTGAAAGAGTTACGAAATTTAAATTTTTATACAGCCCCCCAGTCCTATCAATCATATTTAGTAAAACATTCTTGACACTGCAACATTTAAAACTAAAAAAAAAATCACTCTTCTACCACAAAAATTGACCGAGTTATGACGTTTTGAAAAATCAAGATTTTGAAGGATTTCGCATACGGTCCCTTAAGCGATCTCTCGATGACGTCATGAAACAATGCAAAATCTTGATTTTTCAAAACGTCATAACTCGGTCAATTTTTGTGGTAGAAGAGTGATTTTTTTTTAGTTTTAAACGTTACAGTGTCAAGAATATTTTACTAAATATGATTGATAGGACTGGTGGGCTGTATAAAAATTTAAATTTCGTAACTCTTTCAAAATTTGATTTTTTGAAAAACATTGAATAGACCCAAAATTCCTTTCATAATTTTGAGATTTTTTCCTGAATAAACTATATGCTTATCTCTAACGGTTTAGAAATTAGCTATTGGTCCACGATTGGAGTGGACACCCTGTATATAAAGATGTATATATAAATAAAGAAAAGAAAAAGTTAAATTCAGAGCTACCGAAAAACATCAAGGATAAATTAGTATTCACAAATTAGTTTAAGTTTAAGTTTAAGAGAAGCTAAGTATAACATTTTAGTGTTATTTTCACCGTTATTTTTTAACCGTTTATGATGAATTAAAAATCGGAAAACGAAAACATAAAAAACAAGTAGGGAGACCAGGTACACTTAACACAGGCACATGCAATTTATGAAGAATTAATGTTTTTGCTTATTAGTTTTACGTACTTGAAACCTGTCGTTTTTAGCTTGACAGTTATTTTTATTGTGTTTATTTTTATTTATGTACTTATTTATTTTCTTATTATGCGAATAATTTTAAGATTTGTTTCCAAGTACCTCATAGCTTGTTTAAGTATTTATATCATATTAAGAAAGGCTACTGACCACTAGGTGGCATTAATTTACTTAAGAAAAGTTGTTCACTTTCAATGATGTTAACTCTCTATTTTTGATTTAACGTAGTGCTATTTTTTGATTCAACATCGGCTTAGGTCAAGTTGATATGTGTCGTAGTTTAACTCAAAATTTTAAGTGTTTTTTTCCTTATTCAAAAATGCATAGGAATAACCAAAAAGTCAAAGAAAATAAATTCGCTTTTGAAAAAACATGAAAAAAGGTATTTTGAGAAGATATTCATACTTATGTTTGTATTAACTGTAATCAGATTGATGTTTATCACATCAAACTCAAATTAATACTTCAAACATTTTATGAGGCCCATCGTCAAAAACAACTTTTAAAAACTGCTCACTGCGCCAGCATAACAAATTATTATTTTTTGTCTCACTTAACTCACATAAATAATAATAGCATAAAATGAAATTTTATTTTGGTACGTAGCGCTAGTAACAAAAATGAGAAAACTCAGAATGAGGAAAATCAGCTTCTTTGAAGTGTAGTTATGTTTCCTTGAATGCCTTTTGCGATGTGCATTATTTTATGGTATTCATGTACCTACTGAAGCAGCTAAGATTTGAAGCTGCTTTTCCACTGATTGTGGGTTAACGTAATAGTCTTGTTTGGTTCAAGTTAATACCGAACTACTCACTAATTTTTAATCACAAACTTTTAAGTTCTTTTTTTTTTCTTCCACTGAAATACAGTGACCGCCTTGTATATAGATCACGTTTGCTCTGAACAGTTTTGATTTAATGAAGCTGCTGATTGAATAAATCGCCTAATTCAATGAGGCTTTATATTGTTCTGTTTGTCGACTTGATCAATTAAAGTGGCTGATTCAACTGATCCAAAACATTCAAATGAAGTAAATTACTTTTAAAGTATTTGAAAGCGCGTGCTGCGAAGAAGATAGCCATTCTTAGACTTGTGCTAACAGTCATATTAAAAAATAACTCTAAAAAATTATATTTTGATGCTTAATACGTCAATAAAACAACTTATTCATTTGTGTATTAACTCGCACTAGGTATAGCTGATACATTTCGAAAAAAGATAATAAGTAACGCAATAAATATTGCACTTAAAACCGTCAGAAATGTGATAGCTGTGCAAACTGTTCTGCAGTTCTACACGTTGCACTATAGCCAGCGTCTGCTGGGATTGGCCTTACAATGCTCTCTGCGGCTTTGTAAGAGGTTAAGTTGGCAGATGGAAGCTGTGCACTAAGGTCGCTGCCTTAATAGAACCCATTAGAGCTTATACTTGTAACAGAGCAAGAAGTTCTTTGCGGATTTAGGGTAGTTAAATATAAATTATGAAAAAAAAATATAATGAAGATTCACATTATTAGGTGCACAATTTCCTTTGACAGTCTAAGAACTAAAAAAATACGAATATTTATAACTTTGTAATAGCATTAAGTCGCAAAAAACAGTTTGAAGTAACGTTAAATGGGAAAATGTATATGTAAAAAAAAAAAAAAAAAAATTGAAAAAAATACTCGTGCTTCTTTTACAAATTGTCATAATTAAAGGAAACTAAAATATCCCATTATAATTTCTTTTTAGAAGAATTTCCACTATGTTAATCTTTTTTACTGATTTTTTAAAATACAACATCTACCTTTACGTTAAACTCTCCTCCTTCACTCTCTTTCTTTCTCTTTCAAAAATAAAAATTAAAACCGTTTATCAAATAACAACATTTCAACATCTCAAATATTTTATCTATTAACATAACTTGAAAATAAAATGCTCGAAACAAAAAAAAAAAAAAAAGAGAAACTTGTTTAAGATCCGATTCATTTTTTTCTCTACTTCAGAGAAATGATATGCGAAGTAAAAGCTTAAAAAATATAAATATATAAATATTACGGGTTAATTATGCCTAAGGACTTGCTTTAATTTGTGGAATGCGATTCGTCATACATTCATGTAAAGATTCCTCATTTGAATTTAAGATTTAAACCAATTTAAATTATTGTTTTAAGGTCTTCGACTTTAAACGAATAGATTATTTTAAAAATTGCTGCACATTTAGGTCGGAACTTTTGCCAAAAATTCAAATATATTGAAAATTCAATATAATCCCTAAGGGCATTTTCAAGTACAATGTTCAAGGGAAAAAAAGTTAAAACTTTGCTTGTATGCATTTATTTTAGTTGATTTTGGAACTCGGGGGAATTACATTTGAAATTCAAAAGTTGCGTGTAAGAAGGAACGAACTTTTAACTCGAAGAATAAAAGAATTTTTAAAGCTTTGTTTTAGCTCCATTCATTCGGTATGCATGGCCGGATTACCTCGGCCGGATCACGCTCGGAACGTATCCGGTTGATGTTCTTTTGCTGGTTTTAGAGAGAGAGTAGGTTATGAAGAAAAATGACAAATCAAGTCAAGGATGAAAATGAGATCATAAAATTTAAATATATTTATAAATATTTTCTTACACAGAATTTGATATTCTATCCGGTTTAGTAAAAAGAAAAAAATGCAGCGTTTTCGTTTCATTGGGCAAAAGAAACGTTAGTAATTCACAAAAATATAAAATTGTCAAGTTTGTGTTATAGGAAAACTTTAAAAGTAATTTGGCAAAAATTAAAAGTGTAATTTGATACAGTGGGCACCGGCTAATTGAATCAATGTTCTGAATCTTACTACTTTAATTAATTCTAATCAGTGCTGACTCTTATGCTCTTTCATTGATAATTATACTTCAGCGAAAAGATGGTCGAGCTAATGTTTTACAATAATTCAAACAACAATTAATATAGCATAAAGGATTTTTTTACCGTTTGTAAGTAATGCAGAATTTTTTTTCCCCAACAATGTGAAATAACAGAGAATAAATTGCGTAAAAATGTTCTTACATTAAAAAATATACTGAAAAACAAAATTGTATTTATTATTATAAATCTCAAACAAAGAAACGAGACTGATTGAACCATGTAAGGATCGGATCGTTTAGCGAATTAAGTGGCTAAATGAATACAAGAAATATCTTTGTGCGATTGATGTGAAGTTTTAATCCAACGTTAAATAAGCACAAATTTACAGGTACACTGCACTATGCTATGTATACTATCTTTTTTTTCCTCCGTGTTGCTTTTATTGGATGATTCTTCATCCTAAAGCTCACACTTCTTGCATTAAAAAAGGGGTTCCTAGTAGCCCCGAAACACGTGCCTGCAGTATACCTGTACATTTGTGCTTATTTAACATTGGATTAAAACTTCACAAGTGGTTAAATGCTGTTGATTCGTAACTAGTTGAGTTTGATAATGTTGGTGTACTTTCTACGCAAAAAAGTCACTAAAACCCATAGAGGTTAATCTATTGGTAATCACTGTGCGCAAAAAAAAAAAAATTGCGTTTTTAAATTAAGGGAGCGATCATGTCCGGCTGAACCTCAGCAGCTGTATTGCGCACGCTGTTGGCTGTTAATCTTTTCTTTGTAACTTTATTCTAAAACTAGCCGGGCACCCGGCTCATGCCCGGGTTTCTGCCGCGTAATATGTGTTTCAGTGAAACTCATTCATAATTTTTTCAACATTAAAGTGCACATCTATGTACATAAATGGCTACTTCTGTAAGCAATGGCTATTTTTCTGTCTGGATAACTTAAAAAAACTGCATTATACACCCTAAATGCAATTGCAAGCTACAAATAATGTTTAGGTAAATAGGAATTGTTATAAGCTTGGTATATTAAAAAACATATATATTTACAGTATCAATCGCAGTGGAGTCAAACATTTCCAAATATTGCACCTTAAATAAGTCCCATTATTACAATCTCTATCCTTCTCACTCCATTTATGAAAACTCAATTGGTAAAAACATCTGATGTAATTAAGACATTTTGTTGACTCTAAATTTTTCTATGTGTTGCCTTTTTGTTTACCCCGTTAGTGATTATTGGCATAGAGGAATATATAAATCCTGAGAAAGCAATAAATTTCTTATTTACTCCAAAGAAACCTTGGTTCAAAATTTTCATTATGATCACCATTAATATTGTTGTTACGAGGCAACAAATTTTTGCAACAATGGACTGAAAATTTAATCATTTAATGGGGAAACTATGTGAAATTTACTGTTTTTTATAATAACTTTTTAAAACTAAGTTTTTTAGAAATAAATTATAGCTTATCCTGATTCCTGTTAATGTGCCCTGGTTCCTGCTATCTGCGGTGAAAATATGGTTAAAATTGGTCAAGTAGTTTTGAAGATTACCCCGGACATACATACATACGTACATACAAAAGTAGTCATTTATGTATATAGATTAATAATAGTGACATTTGCGCATATTTACTCATTCTTACTTATCGAGTAGTTATGTTGTGCTTCTTTGGCTACTCCAGTTAAGTAGTCAAAATGTGAAAATTCGTCCTATCGCCATGTGTTTAATGTAATAAAATGGTTAAAAAAAAAAAAAACTTGGCATATCTTTCTTTCGCATAAATCATAAACTTAAAAGGGTAAAAAAAATCTAATTTTACTCTTTGTGACTTTACTGAATAGTTAAAACTTGTTTACACAATAACAGAAGAAGGAGAAAAATCATTTAAAAACGACTTACTTTCGTCATCTAATCAAAATTATACCAGCGGATAATGATGTTTAAAACCTTTTCTTCTACATCTTTTTAAAATGCAGGTATTGTAAAGAGCTTTCTATTTTAATTTTTATAATTAACTCTTCCAATTTAATTAATGATTTTTTAGGTTTCTTAGCTTTCTTTTTTTTTCGGAAAAACAAAAGCGGGAGAAATCACAAACATTTCTTTTTTTTTTGGTTTTCATAGTTAAATATTTTCTTCGAATTATTTTTTAGCTGCGCATAAAAACTTTTTATCCTTATTTCTTCGCTGCTTTTTTTTTAGTAATTAAAAGCTACAACGTGACCAAAAGTTTTGTTGAAAATTCTTGAAATTTGATCTTTTTTCTTTATACAAAAGTTAATTAATGCATGAAACATAGTTTATACACAAACAAAATACATATTTCTTATGCATTGAAGAATATGTGTTTTTGAATTCTTTCAAATTGAAAACTTATTATTTTTTAGCGTTATTTGTGATTAAACTCAACGAAGAACTAACGGAACAATTATAGATCAAAATTTAAAACCTTCAGAAACAAATGTCAAGTATGTTTTGACGTTCTAAGAGTTTTCGTTTTTTTTTTTTTTTCATTTAAAACGTATATTTCCAAAACGTATTTTTGCATAACGCAGGATAAGTAGAAAATTCTCAAACAAGTTGACTAAAAAAAAAGTTAATAAACTTTATTTCGAGTAAAATTTGAGAAAATAAAAGGATTTGATAAACGTCTTGTATACTTTTCTTGCTGCCAGCAGTGTGAACTTTTGAATTTTTACTTTTTTTTTCAAGAGGCATTTATCATTAGTATGGACGTAAAAAATGAATTTCAATAAAAATTGACACCTTAATAAAAATTATGAACCATTCAATAATTGATACATAAAATTTCTTGTTGTAGCATTCAACCACAATGTATAAAAATCAGTAAGATAAAAAACAAAAAAGATTAAAATTTAATGTTAAAAAAAATCCTACCCATTCCAATGACATATAAAAATATACAATAGTGACAAATTAGAACCTAAATGAAATATTACGCTTTACAATAATTGCTCCTTAAAATTATTTTTATGGCATTTAATGACAACAAAGTTAAGTGCAAATCAGTGAAATAGTAAAAAAGATTTGATGACAAATGTATTTCAAAAATTGAAATCTATTCTAATGACGACGTATGTTTTTATCTAATGTTTAACTTTTGTTCACAAAATACCACAAATGCTTCTACTAGTAGTAGACTAATATAAAATGAAAAATGGTTTTTGGAAAATTGAACTTGTTTTTTAATTGTTAGCTGTTTATAAAACTAAAATATGGATCAATAACCAGCTGTTAGTTGCACTTGCTTTAAAATGATATATCAGAGTCAAACTTCAGTTCTTTTGATAACCGTATTTTTTTTTTTCACGAATTCTTTAGATCAATAATCTACTAAAATTCATGTAATTATGTAATGTCACTTTTTTGGTTTTAAGGGGACGATAGACCTTAAAATCATCGAAAATTGACCAAAAATTACAAATTTTTGTTTTGATGTTTTATTGTACTCCAAACAAAACTCAAAAAACCCCTTAGCGATTGGGTGATTTTTACCTACGTTAAAACTGTTTCAAGAATGTACACAAAACGATTTGTCTGGGGATTTTAAAACTTGTTAAAAATTAAAATTTATGTTTTGTGGCTGATATTTCAGAAAAATCGTAAAAAACATAAAACCATTTCTGTTCAATTTTAGTACAGTAAAAAAAATATATATCTTGCTTATGTAATTAAACATGCTTACATATGTGATGTAAAATTAAAACATTGAAACACAGGTTTTTCAAAGTGAATTTTAAAGGTAATTGCGAAAGTATACTTTAATTGCATTTAACTCGAAACAAAATTGTCTCAATATTTGTACCTACAAAATGTACCAAGCGTCCCAATTTTTGTTCAAGTTACACGAAATGTTAAATTTAGCTTCATATCTTACTGAATATCAAAAGTTGGTATGCATTACACAATTAACTTCATGAAGGTCAAAAAAAAAAAAAAACTTGACTAAAAACCACTAACAGAAGACATTTTCGGAAAGTTTTGATGCAGTATTTTAAAAAAAATCTTAAAAATAAAGCTTTAAAGGAATTTTAATGAAGGCCAATTTTTCTTTGTAATAATGTATTAAGTGGTTAAATGACTAAAATAGACAAAAATATTAAAAATTACGACGCGTGGATCATTTTAAAATTGAATTTTTCTTTTTATTATTTTTTAATTTTAAAATTTGTTAAAATAGATTTTTTTCTTTTTTTTTATTATATTCTATACACTTAAGCTGAAGTACATATGCATAAAAAATTGAAGACTCTAGTGCAAAAATTAAAAAAAAAAAGAACCAACTCACCATCCCCTTCAATATGGCTAAAATTCTTTAAAAGTGTATACAGTGTACAACAAATAGCTACTGGGGACATCCATGCCAATGACATTTCAACCTTATAATTTGTTACAGTAAAGCACTTTTAATTGAAAAGTTACTATAAAAAATAATAGCAAAAAATATATATATAAAGTTTAAAAACATTCTCAAAAGTCTTTTAAATTGTTTCGAAGCTTAAGCAATAAAAATCACCCCTCTTTTTTTTTTAAGAATTACTCAAGTAAGGAAGCTAACTGTAACCCCTTACGAAATAGATCAAAATAAAGGAATCGCACAGCTGCTTGAAATTAATACATCATCACTTAAATCAATGTCACAGAATTCAACCATTTGCAATCTTTCACTATATTCCAACTGAAAAACAAAAAAGAAAAACATAATTATAAAGAAAAAACAATAAAAACAAGTAACAGGTGAAGTGCTGTTGTGTCGTTTTACACTGAAGTGACAAAAGTCATGGGATAGCAATATGCAAATTTTCAGATGGCAGTAGCATCGCATAGAACAGGTATAAATGCGCAGTGCTTTTACAGAGCTTTCATTTCTGTTCAAGTTATTCATGTGAAGAGGTTTTAACGTGATGATGACCGCACGACGTGAATTAACAGACTTTGAACGCGGAATGTTAGTTGGAGCTAGACGCATGGGTCATGCCATTTCGGAAATCGTTAGAGAATTCAACATTCCCAGATCCACTGTGTCAAGAGTGTGCCGAGAGTATGAAATTTCAGGCATAACATCCCACCATGGACAGCGCAGTGGTCGACCGCCTGCACTTAAAGATCGAGACCGGCGACGTCTGCAAAGAGTCGTAAATTCTAACAGACAAGCAACACTGCATCAAATCACCGTAGAAATCAATGTGGGACGTACAATGGACGTGTCTGCTAGAACTGTGCGGAGAAATTTGGATTTCTTGGGCTATTCCAGCAGAAGACCGACTCGAGTGCCTTTACTGACAGAACGACATCGCTTGCAGCGACTCTCGTGGGCACGTGAGCATATCGGTTGGTCCCTAGATGAATGGAAAACCGTGGCCTGGTCCGATGAGTCACGATTTCAGCTGGTAAGAGCCGATGGTAGGGTTCGAGTGTGGCGCAGACCCCACGAAGCCATGGACCCAAACTGTCAGCAAGGCACTGTTCAAGCTGGTGGTGGCTCCGTAATGGTGTGGGCTGTTTTTTCATGGCATGGACTTGGTCCTCTAGTGCGACTGGACCGAACATTGACTGGAAATGCTTATGTGCAGCTACTTGGAGATCACTTGCAGCCATTCATGGACTTCATGTACCCAAACAACGATGGATTTTTATGGATGACAATGCGCCATGTCACCGGGCCACAACTGTTCGCAATTGGTTTGAAGAAAATTCTGGACAATTCCAACGAATGATTTGGCCACCTAGATCGCCCGACATGAATCCCATTGAGCATTTATGGGACACCATCGAGAGGTCTGTTCGTGCCCAAAATCCTGCCCCATCAACGCTTTCACAATTATGGACGTCTATCGAGACAGCATGGCTCAATATTCCTGCAGAAGACTTCCAACGACTTGTTGAGTCCATGCCACGTCGAGTTGTTGCACTTCGCCGGGCAAAAGGAGGGCCGACACGATATTAAGAGGTATCCCATGACTTTTGTCACTTCAGTGTATAAGTAACTTTGGAAACTTGAATATTTCTAAGTACAATCATTCAATGTAACTTTAAGAAATTCCGGTTAACGTTGCAACACTCTATATTGTTTAGTAGGGGGGGGGGTATGCCTAGTGCTTCAATTAGCTGGTAAAGCTGTTTAATATTTGCTGTATTTTTTGTAAAAAATAAGCTCACAAAACTGCACTTAGAAAGTTCTGAAATACAACAAACCTAAGAATACTATCAGGAACCTATTTTTTGCAGATTTCAAGTTGCTGGAAACCCTGCTAATATTATTGAATAAGTAATACGATACTCATTGATGAAGCATTTTATTTCCTATGCGTGGTGAATTTCTTAGTTTCTGCAACAATTTATTTACTATACCAGAAAGCAACTTAATTTGACACTAAACGTCACTACGCGCAGAGCCAATAAGAGCTCAGAAGCAGTGAAGGATCTCCTCTAATTCGCCAAGTAGGCTGTGACGTTTTATTTAGGTCGTTTTTCATTGACTGACGGCACGCTGACGTCACGACGCCAGTGTCAAGAAACCTTGAAGCGTAGTATAATGTTTAAAAAAGGACAAAGAGCAACACATGAAAACCTTACTCCATTTTCGAGGGAAACAATGAGTCAGCTTCACGTTAGGCTTATCTTCGGTGTTTATTTATTATGAATACGTTCTTAAAAAAAAATTATTCTTTTGTTTTTTTTTTTTTTTCAAAAACGTGTCGACTTAATTTGAACTGAGTTTAAAATGACTGTAAATGGTTTTGCTAGTTATTTTAGTATTAACGTAATACTTTTCAGGAGTTTTAATTTTACTTCATGTAGCAGCAGCAAAACTTAAAATGATAAGTGAAATAGTTAAATTAAAGAAATTGTGAGTTGAAAGTTACCCAGGATCACACTTTTTTTCAAATAAAACATAAATACTCTAATGTATATGTATGTTTTTACAGTTACTTATGTTTTTTTTTCCTTTGTTTTAGGTAAGTACTCGATTATTTACCTCTTACTACATGATATTCTGAAGTTGGTAAGTTCCTTTTGTTGTGGTTCGTGTTAAATCCTTTTATTTTGGAGCTGAATTGTGATAATTTTCTAGATACATTTAGAGAGTTTGAAATTATACGAAACACTCCACCAGGTTATGAAAAACTCCAGAAAAAATTAATTATATCTCTTCTTGCTTAATTTCTAAAAAATACAGGTAAAAATAATCTCTCCCGTACTCTCCCATATGCAGCTTGATGGGAGTGACCATTTACATATGCGGTTGCGGAGAAGTGGTTGCTAGTCAAAAATAAAAGAGCAAGATCGAGGATTTATTTCAAGTATAGTGCCTAACAGTAAAGTTTCTTATAGCAGAGTTTCAGACCTCAAATATTAACTTAAGACTGTTACTCGAGCTTAAAAACTCTAGTACCTGAACCGAAGTTTCGTACCAAAAAAAATTTCGTACAAAATAATTTTTATTTTCGATTTATATTTTTAGTTGGCATTTGTTTTGAAAACTAAAGGAGCTTACGATCACAGTGCAAAAAATAAAGTGTTGTTTTAACAGTATAATACTAGCAGCAGAAGTGCCAGTTTAAAACTAAAATGCAGTAATAAACAGTAAAATTAGCAATTTTACAGTTTATTACTGTAAAGCAGAAATTTTACAGTTTATTACTGTAAAGCAGAAATTTTACAGTTTATTACTGTAAAGCAGAAATTTTACAGTTTATTGCCACAAAATTAGCTGTATTATATTGCAAAAACAACAGTACAATGCTCGCAGTAAGGGCTCCAGTTTAAAACTGTAAATTGCAAAATTAGTAATTTTACAGTTTATTACTGTAAAATTAGTAATTTTTACAGCTTGTTTCTATAAAATTAGCTGTATTACACTGTAAAAAAAAAAAAAAAAAAAAAAAAAAAAAACATTTTTTTTTTTGCAATGCCCGAATAGCAATAATTATTCATGTTAAATTAAGAGGCTTTGAAAGGACTTTTCGAAAGGTGGAGAAAAATATCGATAGAAATATTTTGTTGTAATTCTGCTCTTAATTTGCCTCTATTATAAATTTGAGCTTAAATGCTGGACAAAGTAGTTGAGTTAAAAGTGATACTTATAGAAAACACATTACCGGGTCAATTTACCGTAAAGTAACCCTAACAATTTAGGAAAATGAATTTGACATGAATTGTACATCACCACTTTCGTAAGCGTGCGGAAACACTTTAATCTTGTTGTATACAATATATTTTAAATATCATAATCTTAGATTTAACATGTTTTGCAATCTAGTAATTGAGAAATAATTGATGTAAAGAAACATAGATTGTTATAAGGGAAAATTAGGCTCGTTTACTTTTAGATGGAACTTCGTGTCTATTATATGCATAACAGAGCAAGATTATGTTTCTTACAAAATCAACAACAAAGCTAATGTTAGCTTCTATTTTGAGCAATATGTACGTATTGTTAAATGTATACTTTTGCTCTGCATTTAGCTTTTCTCATATTTTTTCTAAAGCTAATGTGTGAAGTGAAGAATCATTAATACAACTTTTCTGATGGAATGCAGAATTAAAATTAATTGAAAGTATCCACTTTTTATTTCTTTTTACGAGCCTTGAAGTTCTCGTTAAGTTACGGTACTTGAGTTAAATAAAGAAAAGAGGTGCAATTAATCATTTCGAATGCCTAAACGACGATCAAAAAAGAATGTTTACGCGGGATTTTCCTCGAAAACGACACTTTAAATCGAGCAATATACACGCTGTTATTCAATTCCGACAAAAGAAGATTACTTGTTACAAGAATCAATTACGGGCAGAACAAAGTCTTTAACGAATGATTTGCAATTAATCCTTATCTGAAAGTTGTAAGCACTTTTTTTTCTATAATAAAATTTACTTTCGCGCTTGTAAACCTTCGAGTTCCGCGAACAGCGTGTTAATGACTTTGACACCGTCACCTTTTAAGTAATCACTTAGGCGTCGGTACTATCTCCTGATTCAGTGAAACTAAAGGGCTAAGTAAGCTGTTCTGAATAAGTTAATTTTCGTGCGAGCGAAGAAGTTTTCTGCTCCTGAAAACACGAACCGATTTAACGAGAGGTGTAAATTTCTACTAAGGCAGAAAATAATGGCAACGGGATTGAATATCTAAGCGTTGGCATGGCAACGCAGAAGCCGATTGTGTGCTTCTGAATGAATGTCTTTGCAAAGCAGAAGTTATTACAATTTGGAATACGTGAAAATTTTCTCTGTTTTACTAAGACCTAAATGTGTGGTAAATGTTTAATGTCTCTGTATAACTTGGCATGAAATTCAAGAAAGTACCGTTGTTTCTCCCAAGAATAAAAGTTGTAAATTATTAAAGCTCGGGAACCTAACTAATAGTGTATTTAAGTGAAGAAAGTTTGGAACAGTATAAAATAATAATAATACTAAATCTACGTTGAATTTCGCTTCTTATTCAAAAAAAAATAATAGAATACAAGGGTCCTTTTAGCAATGCATATTATTCATTCTTTACTCAGAAAAAATATATGTGCATTTGGAAAAAGAATCATTGTATATCCAAAGATGATTAACATTTCTGAGATCAATTAATTATTTTATTATTCTTGTTTATTTAAGAATTGTAACATTCAAAACGTAAAACATGCATGAAAATCTACATTTAGGTGGGTTAAAATGATATTTGAAATACTCAAGGAACATTGAAAAATCAAATGTTACTCAACAGAATTTTCCAAAAAAATGACATCTTGAATTCAAATTATGGCTTTCGTAATGACGAATTTCAATAGGTTAAGTGCGTAAATGCTTGTAACAATAAGGGTTTGTTTTAAAACTGCACGCAAGTGTATTTTGAACAAAAAATTTAGAATGAAGGCTTTCACGGCTGGAGTGAATACTAGTTACGGATTTCGGGCTGTTGTGCCGTGGTCTGATTGGCTTTAATCCATACGTTTCGATCGCAACTGCGGCGGTCATCTTCAGTGGGTGTCGTTGATTAATTTGGCGACTGATGCGAAATTTCGAACTGCAGCAGTTCGAAACGTATGGATTAAAGCCATTCAGACCACGGCACAACAGCCCAAAATCCGTAACTAGTAAAAAATGTAGAATTTATACTTTTTAGTTCATCATTTTAGATCAGCGTATTAACACAAAAATTCTTTTCTCAAAGAGGAAACTTTATATTTCTCTTCCTGATTAAAGCTTTCAAAATGTAATAATAGGCAATTTCAACTGTTGATATTAGTTGCATGTGTTTGCAAACAGTCTAGAATATTTGAAGTTAAAAATACGCTGTGAGCTAAATAAAGATTAAAATTTTGTAACATTCATTTATGGTTAATCAAAACAATAATAATAAAAAATGTTATTATTATTAGTATAAAAAAAATCCAGTGTTGCAAAGGCGAAGAGTACTGAAACTTTTTAGTACCGTTCCAGATTTTATTTTTGATTGCTCATATATTTTTTTTCCATTTTTTAGAAGCCATAATGTGTTTATCTTGCCCTAGTAAAAAAGTATGAACCCTTTGAAACCAGTTTACAACTATCAATTCTTAAATCTTGATATTCTTCATCCCTTTCCCTACTTCTTGAGAGAAAAAAGTTCTAAATCGAATCAAACTGAGTTTAGAATCTTTGTCAATATTGTAACAAAACTAAATGAAAAGAAGAGTTTATTTAAGCTTTAGTAATTATTGAAAAAGAAATCAACTTTCCTTCCGCAAAAACGTCAGATTTTGCTTCCGAAAAGATAATATTAAGCAAATAATCACTAAGTCTTCCCACATTTCTAGAATAACTAACTCTTTTTATGTTTTCCATTGAAATGTCAAAGATTAGAAACACTTAAAATTGTGTGCAGAGAACTAATATAAATTCTGTTTCAAATATATACATTTTATCAAAAATAAAGAACTTTAAGACCATGACATTAATTGTAATTATTGTTTTACTACATTATGATGAGATCTAGAGAAAAAATGTTGCTTTGATTTTGAAATAACTCCAAGGCTTTTTTGTTAAATAATTCAGTTACTCCGATGACACAAATCTTTGAAAAAAAAAAAAGAAAAAAGTGATTATTTGAGCATTTAACATGACACATTGCAATATAACAAAACTGTTTATCGGACCAATGAAGACATTTTAATTCTTGTCTTCAAAGAAGTATAAATTTTGTATCAAAGAATCAGCAAAATGGTTGAAATCAAAGCAGCGTATCAGTTTTATTACAATATTTTTAAGTTATTTTGTTTTAACCCTTCACTGCATAGTGTGCCTGATCTGGCACACACAAAAAAACCTCATATATTCTTATGATATTTAAATGCAGTTAAACTGAGTTTTGCGCCCTTTCTGGAACTTTGCTATAACAGTTTAGTGTGAATTTTATGCACTAGTTAGTTGCACTAGTCTAATTATTACAGTTCTTGCTTTTGAAAAAAAGAGTGTCTGCATTTCCGTTAGAAGTGTGCTTAGTCATTATTTTCTTTGTTCTAAAAAAGTTTAAATACACTTAGTGGCAAATTTGTTTGTCCCACTTATGGCACAAAACACACTGTAGATTATTACACTTATCGGTATACAAAGCATATGCTATGTGTTTTGTGCCATATGTAGAACAAACAATTAAAACATCATTTTTGGTGCACATTTTTTAGATTAATTTTTTTCTTCATTTTTCCTGAACTCAGAGCTATTAAAGGGTAACACATGATTTTTTTCATGAAAATATAAAAAATAGTGCAGTGAATGGTTGGCTTCGGTGTCTATTAAACTTCACTGAGGTCAAAAAATGCATCACATAATTTTTAAACAAGTTAAAATAAAATGAAGAACTATAGTGATTTGTTTACGATTGTGAAGACGATTGCGGCTTTCAAATTTTTGGTCATTTTGCAAAATGGCCAAAATGCGAAGGTTTCTTTCTGCACGAGATAAACAGGATTACCATAATTTATGTTCAATAATTTTATATGGTGCTGTATCCATTAGACTGTATCAGTGATTTCTTTCTCAATGGGTAATAATTTGCTTCATTCTAGAAGCATTCTTATGCTGTAGAAAAAATTTGGGAAAAAATAAACCAAAAATCCAACGTTTAGAAAATTATTATACATTTATGACGAAGCAGGTATAGAAAAGGAAACAGTAAGAACTTTATACATTATCTTAAGGCAGAATGTAACGGAACACCACCCTCTGTTTTGTAACAAATAATGAGTAGATATATTCTTGCGAAACATAAAACTTCGTGAAAGATATATATTATTGCTGGCATCGATTACATTATTTGACCTCCACAAAATGCCGTTAACAACATTTGTGATGGCAGTTTCCTCTTTGGACTTTTTCACGAAATAATCTTATAAAGATTTAGAACAACTGGGGGAAAAATACTCCAAAACAGAAACAACAAAAACGAAGTTCCGGAGAGGAAGCAACAGAAAACAATCAAGAGCACGGAAGCAGGGCATGTCGAAAATCAAGAAACTCAAGAGAAGAAGAAGAAGAAAAAAAAACGCGGTCGTGAAGAAAATGTTATTTGAAAATGAAAGGGCTAGAAGCCAGTGAGAAATAAATTTCGAACAGCTGTTTCATAAATGCAAGCTGTTCCGCTTAGGTTACCACTAAACACGGCTAGAAATTTCCGTGAAGAGTCAGAAAAATCGCGTGGGAGAACATTTCGTTCCTCTCTTCATAAAGTAAAGATATTTTTAAAGAAATTCCGCAAGTTATGATGCGATTGTGATGTAATTTATTTAATCTAAATTAACTAAATTGAACAATTCATTTTCTAATACTCAACCATTATATGCATATACAGCGGTCAGCGCTTATATGAATCACGTTTGTACGAAACAGTTTAGATTCGGCAAGGTGACTGATTCAATAACGCGGCTAATTCAATAAAACAGGAGTTTGTTCTGTTTTTGGCAATTTGATTCATTTAAGTGACTGAGAGTTTCCATAAACCAGCCACCACTGCATTCTTCAATCCGTTTGCATGAGTGTGGAATTTTTACGAAATACTTGCATTCAATTCCCGAATATTCAAATTTCACTGTTAGTTGTGGCATATTTGAATATCAGAAACTTATGTATCATAATATGATGCAATAAGAGATGAGTTTAAACCCACAAGCCAAGACAAAGGCAGAACTATGAGACAATGTACCCACAAATGTGTCATGCCATCCTGAGACTACAGTTTCATCGTTGTAAGAAGCTCATCTATCAGAAATGGTCAGTAGCCGAGCTGAAGGTAGAAATCATATTATTGCAGCTAAGTTTACCTTTAAACTGGTAGATGAAGTTAATCTGACAAAACTGGTAGATAAAATATGTCATGATTTTATCTACCAGTTTGAAGGTAATCTTAGCTACAATAAGAGGATTAATTCCTCCAGTTCAGTTACTGACTATTGCTGATTGATTAAATCCTAAAAAAGACGAAACTGAAATCCCAGGATGTCATGAACGAGCTGTAAGCATACTTCCCAATAAAGTATGAACTTTCTAATAACAAATTTCACTTGAAAAATAATTATTTGTATATGCTCAGGGTGTTATACCGTACGCTCAAGTCAGTAATGCGTACAAATATTCTTGTGCAAAAAATTTTTTCAGGAAGTTTAAACTTCATGTTATGGCGTATAATGGTTCTTGATAATATGGAAAAATTAACAGAAAGTGAAAAAACACAATAATAAATAAATAAAAATGACGCAAAAAGTCGTAAATAGGGAAAATAAATAAGTTATTCTACGTACACATATTATAGTAAAGTAAATGGATCCAGTCTATTACACCTGCAGTTTTAGCATCGTATAAAACTTTTCTTGAGTATATCTAAATTTATTTTATTAAGTATTTCAATTTTGAAACCTGAAAAAACATACATAATTCGTAAGAAAACTTTTTTTGAGATGTATTAACTAGGATGCAGTAAAAATGAAATTTTCAGCATTTATGCATAAGATTTGACGACGGTGTTATAATTATAAATAAATAAGAATATACTTTTTTCAGTTCTAATTATCTCAGAATCATTTCGGAGCGATTACATAGAGCTATATTTCATTTATTTTTTTACGAAAAAGGAGATAGAGAAAAGAAATATTATAAAAAAGCACAAAACGTATTTGTTTCTTTTGGGCTTATTACCCTTTAAAAAAAAGCACGTTGTTAGAATTTCCTTGGGAATTGCACAATTGGTACTTTTGGAAAAATAAGAAGGCAAAAAAAAGTAAGCATTTTTATTCTTTTGTTTTTGTCTTCAAGCGGATTATTTTGTATCTAAACAATAAAGCAATTATTGCTCCCAAAATTATATGTTGCGATATATTAGTAATAACTCGTAAAGGACATAAGTAGAACATATTTTATTTAAGAATAAATTAAGAGTTTCTGAATGGGAAATTAACCACTTCTGTGATGTTTTTCTTCATGGTCCGTTTCTTCATATTTTTAAATTAAATCAATTTAAACCGATTTTAACAATAAGCTTATCAATTCGAACAACGGGCTTTTTTAATCATCTTTTTCTATTTTTTTAACTGTACAAACTTATTAGAATTTGTTTTTCCTTTTCGTCATTAAAGGGTATAAAGGGTGCTACAACATCGAACCCGTACATCGGTTTAACCATAATTGTTTCTTAACACCGAAGAAATGTGTTGAAAACATATTTTTAAGTTAAAAATATAGTAGTGGATTACAGTACTATATTTTCAACTTATATGGACAAAAATAGATTTAAATGTTAATAAAAGAGAACTGAGGGGGGGGGGGGATCCATCCATTATCAATGCATTACTAGCGAAGCCAGTACAGAACTTCTGCTCTGTATTAGGGCTGCCTTGTATTGTGTACTACAGTGGTTGCGACTCACGTATACAACTTCCATATTCTTGCTTTACTCTGCATTGTCAAACAGCATTGTGATGGCAAGCAGTTCCAGCGTCTAGCTGGCGATAACTATAATACCTTCCGAAATAGAACCGGCGAGCAGTTTTCATTACTTATTTTTGAAATGTTTGATTTACCATACAATAATGTTTAGTTGTTACATAAGCCTTCCAAATTTCTCCTAAAGTGAACAAACTTAAAAATCAGCTCTTATTTAGTGATCCAGCACGCATCAGCGACACCATTTAAAAAATAATAATAAAGAAATCGTCTATTGTCGGATATACTATATTGTTTTCACTCCCAATCTCTTTCATTTTGACTACTTCTAAGTACCATGAGAGCTTGTTATCAACAACTGAAATCCCCAAAGTTTTCATAAACTTCAACAAAACATCATTGCCACAATTCCACCATTTAGACACATTATTTTTCAATAATTCAAAAAAAAAAATCATATTATGCTCAAAATTCAGAACCTTTACAAGCAACATCATGAAAAAATAATTCAGTACCTTAAATGTCAAGACATTTCACCCGTTTTGTAACTGTCGAGCCAAAACTAAAATTGTCGTCCTATTTTCCGGTACTTCTTGCATTTCGCTGACACGGTACTTTGTGGAGGGAAAAAGAACAACAGAGCGGTGAAAAATCACATGTAACAGAAAAGAAAAATTACTCTCTTTCTGGGTGATCAGGGAATTTACGACAAGTGATTCATAGCGGAGCCCTGAGTTTGTGCGTTTTCTTTCTTTACTTTCTTCTTTCAAATCCCTCAAAAAAGGTTAGTTAATGGATTGTAAAATAATGACAAGGGACGGCTTATCTAAGAAGCGTGAAACGTTACAGAAAATTGCTGAGTTTGGGAAACACGAAGTTTTCTTCTGTCAAAACGGAAGGGTGGCTTTTAGATAGTTTATGTATATTTCCTTCGAAATGAATTTCTTAGCTGATAAATAAGTTAAATGGCATTAGAAAATGAAAAAGGGACTCTAAGTTCCTGAAAGAAATAAAGTTTTAGTTTTGTTAAGTGTTTTGTTGCTTAGTTTTAGTTTTGTGCTTACATGGTATGCTTTAATGAAGGCACAATGCGAAAATTGCAGCCAAAATGAAATAAAAAATAATTGCAAAAAAAGTGTAATATTTTTAGACTGATGTTTTTTCAGTCCTTTTTTTTGTGTGTGTTAATTTTGTTCTTGAGAGTGCTTATATGTTTTAGTAATAAATTGATTTTAACACTACCATTTCAAGACAACCGTTCAACTAATACACAAACAGTCGTACAACAGTCAAGAAACTGTTTAAACTCTTAGTAATGGGGGGGGGGGGGACTATTCTGCTCATTTTTCCGTCAAGCACGTAGAGCACAATATTTGCTACCAAATCTAATAGATATACATATGGACACGAAAAAACACATAAATAAATCTACGAAATCAAACTCCCGTTTTGGACATATTCACTTTGAAAAAGAAGATCAAAAAATTTTCAAGTCAATGTTACTATTATTATTATGTATTACTTTTATTAAGTAATTAACTAAACACTGTATTTATTTACACTTATCTAGTCACTTATAACATTTATTTTTTCATTATTTTTCCTTTTATTATTATTATTTTCATCTATGCTTATCGTATCTCATTTTAGACAAAAAAGGGAGGAAAAACGTAAGCTCGTCTTGTTTTAAGCAATCTTCTTTATACACTTCCTTATACTTATGTATTTAGTCTTTTCAACCCCTTAACTGCCGCGGGCGTATATATACGCCTTGCTCAACCGATGCATTAATTGCTCCATACGTATCTAATACGCCCTTACAAACTGAGACTTTGACAAAACTTGACCTGATGTAGTCAGAGAACGCAATTTTGTCAAGAGGCTCTATTTAGAAGGGCGTATATATACGCCTGGAGCAATTAATGCATCTGTTGAGCAAGGCATATATATAGGCCCGCGGCAGTTAAGGGGTTAACACACTGGAACTCAAGTCAAACTAAGTAACCAGAATACTCGCGGAAATAACAACTATAATTTGTAATTTTTTTTTCACTTGTTTTAGCCTATTTATTCAGTTACCTGGTTCAATATTTGTTGAAACGGTAAGAATACAGGTTTTCTGTAAATCATGCGAGCACTCGTTTTATAGGTGTTATACAGTCAAGTTATTGACAGATTTGAGATCTTATA
>JAXGGA010004793.1:0-84339 GCA_038373865.1 Uloborus plumipes
CTGACTGACATCTTTTTCAAATTAAAAAGAAAAAAAAAAAAGGCTTTCATTCACATACACACACAAAAAAAAGAAAGAAAAAAGAAAAAAAAATGCTAAAAAATTAATTCCTTCATTCAGAAGCTTTACTGTAATTCTAAAAACTCTCATCAAAGAGATCGCTCGGAAAGTACCTGCTGTGTTGTGAAAATTTCGGTATCTGACCGATTCGGAAAATTCCAAAACCCAGAACTGTGTTGGTCCCGTTGCCGCTCGATTTCAACCCACATGGTGAACGTACTTTTAATTGTGAAGTAAAAAATAGAGAAGATAGAATTTCCTCTTAAGAAAACTTTTTTTTTGGCTAAACATCGGCCAGCCATCGGCATTTAGATGTTTTCGAGGCCGATTGGCCGATGTTTTTCCCAATTTAGCATCGGCGGCCGATGCCGATGGCCGATGGAAAAAATTTCAATCATCGGCGCCGATGCATCGGTCGAGCCTTAAAAATTATAACTACAAAAATATTGTAGCCTGGTTTATACTGCCTCTTATGAAAAAAGTTTCAGTTGAATATCATGAAAATTGAAAAAGATATCAGCGATCTAGTGAGCTGTATTTCATTCATTCGTAGACAACACACAAATAGTGAAGGACTGTCCACAAAGAGCTATTTTTAAATTTAAGGTTATTGCGTCATCGCTCAAAATTAACGTTTCAGGAGGTGTCCGGATAACTTTTGGCCACCTACGTGTAAGGTCTTTTTGGCCGAATAGGCGAAATGTGACTTCTATGCCGAATATAATTTTTCAAACTGCATACAATTTAACATTGAAAAAAATGCTCGCATGTCTCCACACTATTTGTGGACAACCCCTCGCCACTTATGTATTGTCTGCGAAAGAATGAATTACAGCTCACTAGATCGCTGATATCATTTTCAATTTTTACGATATTTAACTGAAACTTTTTTTATAAGATGCAGTATACACCAGGCTACAATTTTTGTGTAGTTATAAATTTCTGTCGTTCGCGCATGCGCCGTGAAAAATTATTTTCTTTTAACATTCATATCTCATCGGATTTTTAATATTTTTATTTACCATTTTAGTATGTTCTTTTTCTTGTATTTTGTCATCTTTGCTGAAGTGTGATCAAAAACTCTGCGTGTTATGAGTTAAAACCCTTCAAATAAAATTGCCGTTTTTTAAAAAATGTTTCATATCTTCGGAAGTATAAGTGATACGTTCATAAAAATTTGTACAGTATTTATGCATACTATGCTAATTAATTACTGAAATTTATAGCTTATTCTGAGCTATTTTCCAAGAGTTATGGTCAAAAAGTGGTTTTTCTTACGACCCCCCTTCTTGTCGTCCCCCAAATGCATGAGTGATTTAATTTCAATGTGGAAATGTCCGGTGAAGTCTATATTTTGTATGACTAAAGTTAAAGAACAATCGATCGCTTATTTTGCGATGAACGGTAGATTTTTCTATGAATCTCAAGTGTTTCCATTATTTTGATAACTACCTGTAGGTCCTTTGATGCTCTGAGATTTACATAGGGGCTTAGCCAGAAAATCCAAGAAATGGAATATTCATACCTATTAATAGCAATGGCAGAGGAATTTTAAAAAACCAAACGGGTCTAAAATTTAAATTTTTAGTCACAAAATTGCTCTCTTTTACACACTGACATGAAACTGTACATTATTTTTGCTTTTGCTTTTATTTAAGCTTGATTATTGAACCGCCGTGACAAGGCATAACTTTATTTTTGAGGTAGACAGTGAAATGTCGTACAAAGCAGAAAGTATCTTATAAAACTCACAAGGAAGTTCTTACCTTGACAGAACTTATTCTTGTAGAAAGAGTTCTTTTTGAATTGCGAGGAATACTCGACTAATTCCCGTCATTTCCACCAGGTCTTAGCCCTCCTCTTATCATATTTTAATGCTAATTTAGGCACACGGGAGCGTCCCGCCACCAAGAAACTTGAACATCCAAAGCTAAGGAAATATTGAAAACGCGACTAAGACTATTCACACGACAGAACAAGAACGGGGTTTTCCTCCCTTTGTATCTCAGCCCCATAAAGATTGTTCTTTTGAATTGTTTTTTGTCCTGTTAGGCTGGAAGTTTTTTGCTCATGAAGCCACCAACTCACTTCAAAAAGCTTCCCGCTCAGCAGGACTAACAACAATTTAAAAGAACTATCCATGCTAGTGAGGAGTAGGCGGTGGGGTAGATTTTAGCAGAAGTAGGTGTAATGAAAGAAGAAAACTAGCAAGATAGTAGTTTGGCACTAACTTGGGGGACAAACTAGATACCATAACTTTTTCTGACAGAGGGTTTTAGAATGAAGGCTGAAGGCGCTCTTTTTTACGGGAAACAGTTTAAGGTTTTCTTGATGGGGATTTTTTTACAACAGGGTTGTTTTTGGGGAGATTCATTGTTACTATTCTTTCAATTATGTGAACCATAAGAAAGACAAAGCAAACATGTCATTGCTCGAAAACAAAAAAAGCTGAAAGCTTTTTGCCAATCTGATTTTACCTAATAAGAATCTTCTTTAACATTTTATTAATGTTTCAACTCTAAGCAAACAAATAAAACATGCGGTCAAGCACCGTTTATACATTTTTGAAGGGACTGTATGGAAAAACATAATTTGTATAAGTCAATATGTAATGGACTCTGCCAGGACTGAAAAAAAAAAAAAAAAAAAGCTGCTGATTATACTGTACATACATATCTTTCACAAACAGCAGAGAAGGTAATTTTTATGAATTGCAATTATCCAAATAATTATATATTTTTGAAAAAGTGACAAAAATCTTATTAAAACAATTTTTATTTTGATTAACAAATTTGAAACACAAACAACAATTAAACAAAAACATATTACATTAAAATGTAAAACAAAAAATGGAATCGTGAAATGAAGACAAAATGGACAGACTTCTTCCTTGACCATCAAAACAATTTTTTAAACAGGCACAAATGTAAACAATCGAACAGTGAATAACAACATATTTTGTACAAACAGTCTTTGGCTTCTATGAGTTAGTATACTAAAATAAGATACTTGGTTTTCAAAATAAGACAGGTGTAAATGCTTACGAATCTAATTACATATCATATAAACAAATGGAAAAAAAAAACCTTTCAAGTAACCAGTTTCATCTAAATTAAAATAATGGACCCTAATTCAACAAAATATTACTGTTGAATTCAAATGCTTAGTTCGATTTCTTTAATTACATTTTAACTTTATGGTCATGCTAAAATTTTAATCATTTAAGCCCCAACAACAACTTGAATTACCTAAAACAAGTGATGATGAAACAAAATATCATCTTATCAAAAAAAAAAAAAAAGAAGAATACAATAATGGTAACAAAAAATATAATGAGCTGTTCCCCTTGTTGACAAAATATACATGTATGACACTAACCAAATTTAAAAGCATATACTATTTAAATAATACACCAATTTGAAACAGACATGCCATTTCTTAGTTTATACAATACTGATTAATAGACAGCAATTGATTTTCCCTTTGCAAGTATACAATAATTTCTTCATAATAAAAATTGGCTACAGGTGCCTTTAAGATATATATTTAAATATAAACTTAGATCATGTAATAAAAAATTTTAACACATTTATACATTGATTATTACATAGTTAAGCAGCAACAATAATTCAATATCTTCGGCACTTACATAAAAATTACGAAATCCAAAACAATTGCTTTTGATATGGTCTATTTAAATTTCTAAAAGCAATAATCACTTTCAAGATACACCTCCTACATGATATGTGACTTGCATCAGGAAACAATTGATTTGAAATTGTAATTGATCACTAGTCAGTATGAGGGTTTAGGAGGACTTTTCAGTGATTCTTGCTCAAACAACATTACTACACTTCTGAAGAAAAAAAAACAAATTACAATCTCTTAGTTATGATGTGAGGCACTGCACAGACTAAAAATCTATTCAAAATTATAAAATGCTGCAATAAGCATATGTTTCAAATATAAAAATGAAGGATGAAGTGATGCTATACTGTAGACAATACATTGCTTTAAATCAAATGAAAATATTAAACATCATTTAAAAATGGTTGCCATGCAAAATAAACCCTTTGAAAATTAAAACAAATTTGTATTAGGCAAATACTTTCCTTTTATCGATGAAACACAATTTTCAAATATAAAATTAAACAGTTGATCTCACAAAAATATTAAAATCATAAGTAGCATAGCACTCATCGATAATTAATTATTGATTATCAATTTTAAAAAGGTTGCTCACATTAGCTATTATTAGGTTTACTACATGTACAACCGTATATAAGCTGCAGAAAATATGTATTTTGTTTGTTCCAGTCTTAGTTTCAAATGTAATAAAGATTTATCACAGAAAGTTTTAACTTGAAATGCAGCTTACTCAATCACATCTAACAAAACTTGTTCAACATTTCTGCAAATCCTCTAAGTAGAGCTGTCTTCGTGTTTTCTTTTCACTCTGAAAAGGAGGGAAAAAAGTATAACATTATTCTGAAGAAAAATGGTTAAAATAATAATACATTGTTGACCCCTTGTCAATAAAGAGTAATAAAACTTAAGTTAGAATATAGTGAAACCTATCTAAAAAGCTTGTTTCAGTGGAAATCTGCCACTAAGCAAAAACTAATTGAAAAATGAGTTATGATTAAGGCAGGGATTCAAGTGAAACAGGCTATCGCAAACTGCAATCGCTACTAAAAATGAATTACATTAGAACGTTCATCGTGACGTTTGCCTATGAAAAACGAGCTAGATAAAACGTCACAGCCTACTTGGCGAATAAGAGGAGATGGCAGACTGCTTGTGAGCTCTTATTGGCTCCGCTCGTAGTGACGTCAGTGCCAAGTTAAGCCGATGATAATGTAATTCACTTCCAGTAGCGATTGCAGTGCTGTTTCACTTGAATCCCTGCCTAAAACAGGGGTGATTGTGAGTTCATGAAAAAATACCTGAAAGTTTTGAAGAGAAGTGTGTGTGTGAGGGGGGGGGGGTGCTTTTTTAAAAAAACCAAGGCTCCTATTATTTAAGCACACCTAATTTTATAATTATACAACATATTTAATAATAAATTGTCTTTCATAAACAAACAAGACACATTTCATACATTCGAATAGTTTCAAATAGTTTCTAGTTAAAAACAATAGAATGGCATCTTAACATTATTGCTGGATGAATATTATTAGTAATTATCGCAAAATCACCGAAAATTCGGAAGAAAAAAAAATACCGAAGGTGGGAAGACAAAAGCATAATTAAAAATATTTTATTTCCGGTATTTTCGACCATGAAAATACCAGAATTGATCATGAAAATACCGGAAATCCGGTAAAATACCGGAATACAATCACCCCTGGATTAAAATTACACATAAAATTTCTTCAGGTTAAATTCATTGCTCCGAGAGAGTTTGCTGTACGGATGCAGTGTTGATGTTTTATGACCCCCATGTTTCTGCATTATTGATGCCTATTTTCAGATAAGTAGTATCATAATGAAAAGTAAACTAATGGTAAAATTGTGTTTATATAGAATTCCACAATGATGAAAGTTACATTGCAGGATTGTTTATTGAGAGTAAGACCCAACCTCATTTTATTGGTGTTTTATCCTAGTTTCTTTTTTTTTTTACTTTTAGCAAGTGCAAACTCAGGTTGATCATTTTGCCAGCAAAAGTCGGTCAAAAAATTTAAAAAACAACAATATGTGGTGGACTAAGGCTACAAATTCTGAGGCTGTTTATGATAAGAAATTTTGACTTAAGTTGGAACATGTATAGTGTAATTTCATATAAATAATTTACAATTTAACTATGTGTTGAAATTGATTAAGAAATATAAAACAAGTATTTCTTAATTTATAATTAAGTATGTTAAGTATTCAGTATCTTATATTTCCCCAAAAACAACTCTGTTGTAAAAACATCCCCCACCAAGAAAACCTTAAACACTCAGCCTTAAAAAGTTATGATATCGAGTTTTCCTGCCAAGTACTGTTAGGCTGAAAGTTTTGTAAAGTGAGGTGGTTGCTTGATGAGTAAAAACTTCCCGCCTGGCAGGACTGAAAACAATTTAAACGAACTATCCATACAGGCGAAGAGTAGTTTGGCACAAACTTGGCAGGAAAACTCGATATCATAACTTTTTAAGGCTGAGTGTTTAAGGTTTCCTTGGTGGGGGATGTTTTTACAACAGAGTTGTTTTTGGGGAGATATCACATCTTTTTGCATCAATATTATCGCTTTGCCTGTTTTTTTTCTTTTTTTCTCTCTCTTTCAAATTTTTTCTTGGAGGAGGACAACCGGTTCTTTTGGCGGCGGGCATTTTGTTATCTTAGCTGTGTACATTTGGTTCAAAATTTCAAGACTTTACTTCAGCCGGAGGTAAGTTTTAAATCTGTCACGAGATTCCAAGAACAGACACGAAAAACTTTGTAAGATTCTCGTTCCTTTTTTAGATGAGTTGATTTAACATCGTACCAACGGCTAAAATTATACAGGCACATGTCCTCACGCTCTACTGGTCGATTCACCTTTGAGATTTTTCAGTTCATGTATTGGCAATAATCGGAAACAGGGCGGGGAAATCAATTAGGAATATTTTATTTGTTAACAAATAGAAACTGGCAATAGATGAAATTTTAAATAATTGAGTTTTCTTTCCTTGTCGCCCAACAATGACAAAAGTTACCAATCGCTTGAATAAATGCTCAGAAGTTGAACAGAACTAGTTGATAGAAATCGGACAAATTTTAAGCATTAATAACACCGGCCTGCGATGACCCCGAGGGAAAATTTTGGTATACGTCCTCAATGTCTCATCGAGAATATTCATACTAAAAATCAACACTTAAGACCCCCGGGGAGAAAAAATACGGAAAATAAAAAAGAGGGGGGAGGGGGGGAGGGTCGAAAAACCCCCTATGCCGAGATCTGGGACAAAATAAATGTGGGTGCAAAATTAGAGCTCAATCCGAGTTACTGTTTAGTCTGGACCCCTGTCAAACAATTTTTAAAAAGTGCGAAAAATAACAATTTTTTAACATTTATCACCCCTTCTTCCCGAGGGTCCTGGATATTTTGCTTTAGTATGTGCCGTCAGGGGCTGCTGGAGATTGAGTTTACCAAAAATGAACTCTAGGGATCTTTATGGGGCTGAGATACAGAGGGGTGAAAACCCCGATTTGGTTACTCGCATAATCAGTCCTTTGGTCGCTCTTTTACATTTTCCTTGTAAACGGAAATTTCTTGGCGGCTTGTATTTGGTTTTCTTGGCGGGGCGGGACGCTTTCGCGTCCCGTGATATTTCTGTCATCTAAGTGGTCAAAAGCAAGAAGCTAATTTGCTTATGATGATATTGATGGACCAATCAGATGTTGGTTGGATGTTTCTGTAACTGTTGTTCCAGCCATGTGCATTAATTTTCGTTTAAATACAGCAGGGGTCGGAGTGGAAAATTAAAAAATTTTAGGACACAATTTTGATAAAATTTTAGGACATTTTCAGGATAACATCAAGTTTTGATGATTTAAATGTAATTTATAAGCTTGATTTTCAAAAAGTATAATAAAACGTTTCATGTTTTATCTTAAAAACTACAACAGAATGCATTCAATTTTTTATTCTTTTACATTATGAAGTAAATATTTCATTGTATGATTTAAATCTGGGTTAATCTAAGCAGGTAATTTAAAAGAAAAACTTCCAATGATTTTCACTTTATAATAAGTATGCAAATTAACATGTTATCACAGAAATAGAAAATTTTTTTATGCACAGCTCGTCTTTTTATGAAGAACACCAATTATTTTTAAATTAAATTGATCACACCATAAAAAATTATCTCAAAACCGTGTCATAAACTGGTCTTTAAATTGGAAGGACAAAACAACAATAAAAACTGCGAAATTCATGAATACCTTAATGAGACAAAAGAATACATTAAAATAAATTTTTTTTAAACATGATAAAACTTGATTGCATGGAACATAATACCTTTAGCTGTTACGTAAGAAACTTTCAAGGTATTTATTTTATTTAAATGGCTGAAAAGATAAACATTGATAATATATATTTGATGTAAAGAATTCAATTGAATATCACAATTAATTAAATGTTTTAACAATTTACTTGTACTAGTAAAGTAAAACATGATCAAGATATTTTGACTTTTTATATGCATGTTACTTACGATTGCATAGCATACTTCTTAAGATGAGGAGGTAAGCTTTTCATTGTTTTACAAACAAGATAAAACTTTTTCATTTGTTTTAGGAAATCATAAGCTTCCTCATCATCAACCTAAAAAGATGGTAAACAAACAATAAAAATAAAGCATTCCAAATCAAGCAAATCAAACACGACAGAGACAGATAACTTTTATTTGTCATATCTCAGATTTGGTAGTTTTAATTTCTTTAGAAGTAAATTGTAACAGCTTGTTGAATATTTAATTTTAAGTTCTATTTGCATATCTTTTCTTGTTTTTGTTACACTTTTTGTTTCAAGTTTTGGTTTGGCAGCATTCACAAGAAGCAGACGATAAATTAAAAATAGCTTGGAATTCCATGATTTTTGTTATTCTTGAAACCTGAACTCTTGAATCTTGATCGCTATTTTGTTCTGAGCATTTTTGATATGCCAAATTTAGCCATTCTTGATGATTGTATATATTGTAAATAAAGTATTTAAATTAATGTTAACTAGTGTTAAGTGTTCCTTGAAGAAAATGAACAGCTTGGCGTATGGAATTAAAATAACTGAATTATCTTGAAGAAATATTAGAAGTCTTGATCTTCTATTGATGCTTGGAATTCATATACTTTTTGTACAGCTTTGATGAATGTAATAGGCACTTGACCCATTTCTATAAATCTTTTGTTTGATCTGAAGCAAAGAGAAAATTTTATGACCTTCAGTAGCAGTTTGGCAACTTTACTAAAATGCAACGTTTCTTGACAAAAACATCGTGACGTCAGCGTGACGTTTGCGAGAGGTTAGCCTATGAAAAACGAGCTAGATAAAACGTCACAGCCTACTTGGCGAATAGGAGGAGATCGCTGACTGCTTGTGAGCTCTTATTGGCTCTGCTTGTAGTGACGTCACTGCCAAGTTAAGTTGCATTCAAGTATAGGCGCTGCGGGTACATCCCTGTGCATGTTTATTTTATCAATACAAAGTTTCAGTCTGCTTTTTAGAAGGTATTCTCTGACCATTTGGGTCCGAATTTGAAACTCATTTTTATGACCAAATTAAAAATGATTGGTTATTTTGAAAGTTTCCAGAACAGTTTCCACTTTGTAAGACACAATAGTAAATCACATGGACAAGCTTTGCAGGCTGCATATGCCCTACAAGAGGTAGGTACACCACAGATCTCTCCAATGAAAGAATAATTAAGCACTTTATTTAGTTTGATTGCGTTTACATAACATAAGCAAGTTAAGTTATGCTGTTAGAGAGTGTACTGTAGCCAAAGCTGCAAATATGAAATTTTAGAATCAAACAAAAGATCTAATATGTTGCTATTCAAGCACAACATAAAACACTTAATAAAATACTTTGAAAAATTCAAACTTACTGAGATTGTAAAGGGTCCCTCCTTATTTTGTGCCATTCTACTTTTCTTCGGGGGAAGATGAACATGTTTTGTATGCTCAGTGACACCTTCATCAGAAAGAAAAACTCATAATTAATTCCTGAAAGTAATGTTTTTTAAACTTTAAAATATCTTCAAAATTTAAGTTAGTCAGTATACCTATATCAGAGTAAGATTTTTTCTTTGTTCTTAGAGGCTTTCCTTGTGTATTCAGATCATTTTCTGCGATTCTTTGATCACGTCCAGGACAGGCACAAATTTTTACATCTAATTTGTGACGGCCAATTACTTCTTCACTGAAATTGACAAAGAAATGATTGCCTGTCCAGTCAATAATATTGTAAAAAGAATGATTATTTAACTAAATCTTATTATAAATTGTTGATAATATGCATAATTCAATATATTGTCTTAATGGGAATAAAAGCCGCCCAATAAATGCATTATTAACAATTTAAAAAAAATTGTTCTTTAAATATGAATAACAATTTTAAACTTTTCTCTTAAATTAAAAAAAAATGATTTTTGAATTTAGTTTCAACACGAGATGAAATACATCGACTAGGTTAGAAAGATAGTAAACAGATTCACTATTTATTAACCTTTAGCATTTTGCTAAAACCTTTTCTCCAATTTTAGCTGTTTTGCTGAAAAACTTCGAAACTCAGTTTAAACCCTGTGCCAATACTACAAGAAAACATTCAACTGATTCAAGACATACATTAGGAGGAGAGAAGTAGGGCTCATTTAAGACTACTTTTTTTTCTATTTCGAAGGATGAATAGAAGAAAAAAACAGTTTAATCTGGGTATGAACTAAAAAATACACGAAACTTGCAATGCTTGGCTAACTCAGCTGTGCACAGAAACGTTAGACACTTTTAAGGTCAGTGGCAAATTTACCAAGCCGCAGATGTGAGAGCGGCTCCAATGTTGTGAGGGCCCCTCACATTTGCGGCAACCCTAAAGAGGATCCAAAGACACATGGGAGAGAGCAAAGGTTCCATTTCTTGCGCTATATAGCTATCCCCTTGCTTCATGCTAAAAAGCAGGATTTGTTGGAGGGAAGGTAAGGCATTTTAGTAAAAGTCTTTGCTTCAAATCAAACAATGTTTGTAAAATCTGAGTAGGATAATTAAATAAAAGATTATCCAGTACTTCAAACACTACAGTTTATGTTATGAACATGGGAATTTTTTATGAGTGGTTTAGCATAGCATTTAAAAGATGATACTCAAATCAGAAGTAATTAATGACACAAATTTAAGTGAGCTTACCCTCTTTCAAGTGTGAAAACAACCATTAAAGGCCTTCTGTCTGGCCCTCCTTTGCATGAACCAAAACAGGCAAATTTATATATGTATGTAGAAAACTGTTGACCCGCTGAAAATGACAAAAACAGCAAAATTGGTATGTATGGAATACTGAAATGACGTGAAATGCACACCAAACTAAACAATAAGTAAACAAACCAAAAGAGAACAATTTTCTAATTTCCATTGACACATCGCAAATCACTGCAAGCAATCCATATAACAATTTTACAAACAGAAAACTTCACTTAAGTATTCTAAAACAAATATTTAAGTTTTGTGCAAAGAGAATACAAAAATTTTTATAAATAATTACCAGGAGGATTTTCAAATGGAACAACCACACTATGTCGTTTAGTACTGGGATCAACTAAATATCTAGCTGTTTTGCTTTCACATCGGACAAGATGATTTGCTTCAACAAGGCCTGTCAAAAATAACTTATCATCCATATAAATAAAACGAAGAATATATATCAGGGTGCACACTCATTTTTTTAAAAGCAAAATTAAGGAGTGCTTAAGGACTTTGTAAGGCGTCTGATAATTTAAAGATACAACCATAAATATTTAAATAATTGATTTAGTAAATTTTAATTGATTACTTACATACAACATTAAATTGTCTTCACTGAATCGTAAACATACCTATATATATATATATATTTTTTTTTTTTTGATTAATATGTAAAAAATAAGAATTCAATACACTTAACTTAGTTACAATGTATTTAAGTACTACTATGAATGGTATAAGCTGTTGTTTTCATTGATAATATGTTTGTAAGCATAAATAATTTAAGCTTACATCCAAGTATAATAACATGTAGAGTAAGAATCCCCCATGTAGAAAGGCGAACTAAACTATGTAACACACGAGCCGAAATATTCCTATCCCAAAAGAATTGTTTTTATTCTAAATCAATTGAATAAAAATGCAAAAATAATATAACCTAACACAGCAGGCCTTTAATAAACCAACATCCCACCCCCCCCAATCCCTTTCAAGCATAAATGACCCATTTATCTATATTCGCATCTTATTTCATTAGGAGAAAAAAAATCATGGCTTCACGGAGCTGATGTGACCTTAGTTTTCTTTCCACCGGGGATCGTTGAGATAGCTCACGGCAGAGATGCAATCCATGGGAATTGGGATTTTATGGAGGAAGCTTCATATATGAAGATTCCTCATACTAAAGTGTAACTGAAAGGGACTAATGCCCTAATTTTCTGTGAATTTTTTATTAACTGTTGTGCCATTAATATGAGAATAAATTTCTTTTTTCTCTTCATTTGCGCTAGATTGTTGAACAGGCGTCCCTTGATTGAAGCTGAAAACCAACGTCAATATACTAATTATGGGGAAGAGAAGGGGCTGCAATGAAGGACACTTAAACACAAAAAGGAAGGGGTCAAGTTAGTTGAAAAAGAATAGCACAATTTATTGGCAGTTCCTATGAAATATTAAAAGGGCTGCACAGTTACCTCTCTGCATCTCATCCATAGAATGATCCATACAGCGATGTACAACATCTGCTCTATGTTCAAGAGAGCTGTACAAAGCTGTGGCTCTCAGCATTACATCAGATGACACAGTTCCATCGATGAAGAAATTTACAGGACATGGGACATCTTTTCCAACATACAGTGTATCTTTCATTTTTGAGTACTGTAACATAGATATTATCTTAAATCAAAAATTTATATTACTTGTCGCTAAAAAAAAGCAATGCAAACTCAGATCTCAGTTCTAAACTTTCAAAGAATATATGTGGGAAAGAAAAAAAACTTTTTATTCATTCACTTATCGTTACCTGAACAAAATGAATAACAGAAACAAATTTCTAAATAATACAAAAGTCATCATTTAAGGAATTAAAGAATATTTGGAATAAATCATGCCTACAACTGAGCTATGCCTTTAGTTAGCTTGCTAATTCTCCTAGAATCCTGGCACAATGGGTCACTTTTAGTCCAAGAGCTAGCAACGTCGAAAAAACAACAATTTTAACCCTTCACTGCATGGTGTGCCTGATCTGGTATAAACCAAAAAAACCCTAATATATTCCTATGATATTTAAATGCAGTTAAGCTGAGCTTTGTGCCCCTTCCAGGGCGAGGACTGCTGATGGTCTTAGAAAAAGGTGAGAAAGGTGACAAATTTTAAAACAAAGGTGACTAAAAGGTGACAAAAAAGTAACTAAAAGGTGACCAAAAATAATTTGTTAGGCATTCAAAAAGAAGAAAACGGTTATCCTTTTTTCTGACTTTTATCAAAATAGCCTCTACATCATGGGTGCCACTAAAAAATGGCCAGGATTGAAAAGCGAGTGAGGTCTTTTTGCAACACATACATTTTAGCCTGCAATATGTTCAATGTTTTATACACTAATATATTGCATATTTTGGGTGTGGCAGTTTGCTATAAAAAAAAAAAAAAAATAAATAAAAAAAAAAAGCAAAATTAACTATACACTGAAGTGACAAAAGTCATGGGATACCTCTTAATATCGTGTCGGCCCTCCTTTTGCCCGGCGAAGTGCAACAACTCGACGTGGCATGGACTCAACAAGTCGTTGGAAGTCTTCTGCAGGAATATTGAGCCATGCTGTCTCGATAGACGTCCATAATTGTGAAAGCGTTGATAGGGCAGGATTTTGGGCACGAACAGACCTCTCGATGGTGTCCCATAAATGCTCAATGGGATTCATGTCGGGCGATCTAGGTGGCCAAATCATTCGTTGGAATTGTCCAGAATTTTCTTCAAACCAATTGCGAACAGTTGTGGCCCGGTGACATGGCGCATTGTCATCCATAAAAATCCCATCGTTGTTTGGGTACATGAAGTCCATGAATGGCTGCAAGTGATCTCCAAGTAGCTGCACATAAGCATTTCCAGTCAATGTTCGGTCCAGTCGCACTAGAGGACCAAGTCCATGCCATGAAAAAACAGCCCACACCATTACGGAGCCACCACCAGCTTGAACAGTGCCTTGCTGACAGTTTGGGTCCATGGCTTCGTGGGGTCTGCGCCACACTCGAACCCTACCATTGGCTCTTACCAGCTGAAATCGTGACTCATCGGACCAGGCCACGGTTTTCCATTCATCTAGGGACCAACCGATATGCTCACGTGCCCACGAGAGTCGCTGCAAGCGATGTCGTTCTGTCAGTAAAGGCACTCGAGTCGGTCTTCTGCTGGAATAGCCCAAGAAATCCAAATTTCTCCGCACAGTTCTAGCAGACACGTCCATTGTACGTCCCACATTGATTTCTACGGTGATTTGACGCAGTGTTGCTTGTCTGTTAGAATTTACGACTCTTTGCAGACGTCGCCGGTCTCGATCTTTAAGTGCAGGCGGTCGACCACTGCGCTGTCCATGGTGGGATGTTATGCCTGAAATTTCATACTCTCGGCACACTCTTGACACAGTGGATCTGGGAATGTTGAATTCTCTAACGATTTCCGAAATGGCATGACCCATGCGTCTAGCTCCAACTAACATTCCGCGTTCAAAGTCTGTTAATTCACGTCGTGCGGTCATCATCACGTTAAAACCTCTTCACATGAATAACTTGAACAGAAATGAAAGCTCTGTAAAAGCACTGCGCATTTATACCTGTTCTATGCGATGCTACTGCCATCTGAAAATTTGCATATTGCTATCCCATGACTTTTGTCACTTCAGTGTATAATAATGTAGTCTTTCAAAACAATTTTGGCAAGATTTTTAGGGAGAAAGATTTTTAGGGAAAAAGATTTTTGGGGAGAAAATGCTAAACAGTAAATAAGAGCTGAAGGCGGGGCTTCAAATTGTCCCCACGTTGTTGACGGCGGATTTCTTTGGATGCAGCTGGAAAGAAAAAGATTAAATAGTAGCTTTTTTTTTAAAGCTGTGTTTTCATAATTAAAACAAATTCCCATATGGTCCGAGATTTTACATAAGACGGAATTCCGTCCCCTAGACGGAAGTGTGGCAGCCATGCTCTACATACTATTTCAAAAGACTTAGATTTTGAGCATGAATATGATAGGGATGGAAGTAACAAAAAAAAAAAAAAAACTGTTTTAGGACATATTTTTAAAAAACTAGAGCCCCTATTACTTAAGCACACATAATTCTATAACTATACACACATAATAATAATTAATGTAGGGTAGTAAGCGTCACAAATGAGAAAAATTCGATTTTCATATCCGATGCAAATAAAATAATTTATTAAAGTAAAAAAACAATTACAATGGCATCTTAACATTTTTATTTGATGAATATTATTAATAATTATTGGTATAATCATCGAAAATTCGAAAAAGCAAAAAAAAAAAAAAAAAATCCGGAGGTTTGAAGATAGAACATAATTAAAAATATTTTATTTTCGGCATTTTCGAAAATGAAAATACCAGAATCGATCATGAAAATGCCGGAAATATGGTAAAATACCGGAACACAATGACCCCTGAAATGAGGGAGAAAATAAAATAATGTTGAAGTATAAAACTGAAGATATTATTTCATATGAATAAAAATGTAATGTTTTTCCCTGGGAGGGGGGGGGGGGGGTCTGAAAATATACAACGGCACATGTCCAATACTGAAGAGAGAAAAACTTTTATATCATATTTTAAGTCTTGTGAGCACTGTGCTGTGAAAATGTTATTCTTTTCTTTTTAATTTTACCAAATCCTTACATACATCAGCAAAATTACATGTTAAACTTAAAAAAAAATTCTTTCCAATACATTAGTAATTTATTTTTGCAGTGAGAGCTACAAAAAGTAATTTAAAATGAAGTTATTAAAAAATCATAATAACTAATGTTATTACAAAAAAAGTTTAAAAAATATGTAAAATATTTACAGGATACAGAAAAATTTAAACCTTACGCATGACACGTAATAATAGTTTTAAAAATTTAACTCAAACATTAGAGAATTTTAAAATTTACAAAAAAAAATTTACAAAATTTTCTGCAGAGCGAAATATGAAGAAATTTCCAACAGAAAATATTCATTTATTTCATTAAAAAGCGATTTCCAATGTTGGCGGTTCATTTCTGAATTTCTACCACTCGTGGAAGGCAAAGCAACGGTTTGTCAATTCATATGTCACAGCAAGCCATCACTAAGCAAGATTGTTTGGCAAAGATTTTATTGAAATTTTGAAACTTTTTTTTTTTTTTTTAACTGAGAGAGCTATAAAGAATGATAATAAATATAGTATGCAGATTTGTAATGTGGAGGGGGAGCACACATCAGAGGTCAAGGCATTGAAAAACTGGTGCCCTAAAACCTACCTTTAACATTGTGAACATATTTGATATTCAGTACTATTAGAAACTGAAATATATTATTAGGGATCATCAGCGAATCTTAAATAATAAAATTATCTTAGCAGGAGTCAAAATTGTGCATTTCAAATAAAACGTTAACAAAAAATCTGGAATGGAAACCCCACACTACTTCTTTTTACGTGTAAATTTCTTAGTAGTTGCCTTAAGTATTAAAAAAAGTGCTTGGAGTGAGCAAGGTAACAATTCAAATGTTTTCACCCCTAATCTGCCACGAAACAGTGCAAAAAAATATTTCACAATGGTTAATTTTTTAAACATTGCCGATTTTAACATCATTCAGTGAATATTTCTCAAAATATCGCCAATAGCGCCAAGTTGAACCCAAATTCAAAAAAAAAAAAAAAAAAATTCCACCAAATTGGTCGCCAACTTGGCGATATGTCGCCAAGTTGGCGTCAAAAACTTGGCGACTAAAAGTTTGGCGACATATCGCCAAGTGGTCGGGCTAATTCATATCACTTGAGTCTGCATTGAAATTAACAAATTTACCCCAAAAAAGGGTAAAACGCCCCCTTAGGAACATTCGAATGCAACCACAAGGGGAGGTGCACAACTAGACCATCCTCAGAGCCTACATACCAAACTAGAAGCTTCTACGGCATACAGTTTTTGAGTTTTGCGACATACATCCTCCCATACGTATATACAGACGTCACAAGAAAACTCGTCGTAATTAACTCGGGGGTGGTTGAAAAGGATTTTTAGGCTGCTTATATATTGGTAGGTACATATACACGTGCTGACAGGTCGAAAAAACTACTGAACATCCATTCGGGGGTGAGCAAAATCAAAATTTAGACCCAAATTTGAGTGAATTTTTTTTCACACAATACTTCCTTTGCTACGTCATTGTAAAAAGTTTTACTTTATGAAGAACAATAAGAATCTCCAAAGTTTGAAAATAACAACTTGAAATAAATGTGATAATATCACATAGACTATCAATATTTAAAAAAAACACAGCAATATTAAATGTAAAAAGCACATACTGTCTGTTTGCGTTTTGTGCGCCTGGCAGCCACGGATGCTTCCATCTGAAAAAGGGGAGTTAGGTTTTGGATGCGCACTACCCGATGCCTTAGCCTTCAGCTTTTGTTCAGCTTTTGTTCGCTTATTACTTCCTCGTTGCTTTCCCCCCCTATTTCGAGCAAGTCCGAAGAGACCTGGCGCGTGCGCAGATGCGGCGGAGGTTGTACGGAAAAATTTTAGACAGTAGTAATAAAGCACTTCTGAAAATGAGACAAAAAAAAAAAAAAAAAAAAATCTGTAAATTAAAAAAAAAAAAAAAGATGTTTCCCAAATAACTTCTTTCTTCCTGATATTTTCTTTCTTGCATTACAGTTTTTCTGCAAATTAAAGGGTATTTTTCCAATGATGCCTTACACCCCAGTGGCAGAAACACCGCGACACGGCGACATCGTCGCCGCCAGTGAAACCCTCTTGCAGACAGTTTTTGTCTGCACTAATAAAAACAAGTTAGAAAAGTTGTCCGCAACTTTCGGCCAATTTTTTTCCCCTCTTGAGCATGCTTTGACTTAGGGGCTCCTTTTTCCTCCCCATTTAGCCGCTGGAAAAAAAAAAAGTGTTACGGGATTTAAAAAAAAAAAAAAAAATCCTTGCTGTGGCCAAACATGGCGCCCGAAACCTTTTTTGCTCGTTAGAGCAGCTGTGTTTTATTTCACTGGGATTATTTTTTACTTGAGATGCGGCTACATTTTATTTTTCATTCATTTATGTGATATCGATCCTCCCCCCTTCGATTTTTGTCCGTTTTTCTATGGAAAAAAAGCAAGTTTTCTTTGTACTGTGGGCAAACATGGCGCCCGAAACTTTACTTTGCTTTTTCAAACTTCAGAGCAGGCATATTGTATTTTATTACTTTTGTTTTTGTTTGAGATAAAGCTGGATTTTCTTCTTCATTCATTTGCATCGCATCTGCTCCCCCCCCCCCCCGATTATAATCAATCGGTGCTTTATTAACAAAACTTTATTTTTGTTGGATTCATGCTTAGAAAATTGGCTTCTCTATATTTGGTGTGAAGTGAATTTTTGCCAAGGTCACCCCCCCTCTACCACCGATCTTTATGCACATAGTAATTTTAGTCTTTTTTTTTTTTTGCGACTTTTAAAACACAGAAAGTCAAAAAAAAAAAAAAATCGCCAATTTTTTAAAAAAGATTTTAGTTTATGCTCAATGGATCATTAAAAAAAAATCAATAGTTTGATCACTGTTAGTGCCCTTCCTTTTAAGTCCTAATTTAAAGTCTACCCTTTTTGTCTTTAAAATATTTATCAAATTCAAGTTTGTGACCTGATAATACCTGCAAAAACAGCTCAATACATTTTTGTCTTAACTTCTAAATTATTCTGAACATTTGAATAAAATCTTTTTGATTTCATTAAAATAACCACAGTTAAATATGTCTTGTCTTAAATCATGTCATTAATACAATAGCTCTTACGAAAAAAAACGAAATAAAAAAATAAAACCTCAGAAAGTGCTTAAGATATCCAAATAGAATTTTAGAAGATTAATGAAATAGCTAATGGAACAAATGGAAAAAAAAATCATTATAAACTGAAACAACGAGTTTCATAACCTGTATAAGTGATAAGGATGCAAACCTATTTCCCCCCCCCCCCCATTATTAAAAATTAAAGTTTAAACTTTTTTATAATTTTGTACCAATCTTGTTTTTTCATGTGAAAAAAGTAAGAGAAGAGTTTAGAAGCCTTTCTTTTTGAAATCTTGTATCAGAATGTCATCTTTTCCTTTTTTTTTTTGAGTGACATGCTCAACAGGTCATAACTTACAGACCGCATGTTACACTTTCCTCACATCAGAAGTAAAAAACAAAATGATAAAGAATACATGATGCTTACAACATTTTAGATAAAGTGCTACAAATTATAGTTATTATTAAATTATACTTGTTTAATATATGACTAGTATATTAAAATTGCGCTCAAAATTTGCAGACAGATAATAAAATTGTCAAAGTTTGTCGCAGACAGCTACAAAACTTTCTGCCACTGGGCCTTACACACATGCTTCAAGGTCAAAGAGACTTGTGGTATGGCATAGAAAAAGCATTTGTCAGAACACTAAACTAAATTTGAAAAGAGGTGAAATCAGCAGCCAGTTTTTTCTTTGGGGAAGGTGGGGGGTAGAGCAGAAAAGAGATAAGAACATAACAATAAAGATAAGAACTTTGACCCCGTTTTTTCCCCATCTCCATGCAAATCACCAACAGAATTTTGTTTCAAGAACAAAAAAAAAAAAAAAACCTGCCAAATATCCTTGCAACAGGTGCATCTGTTTTTTTGTTTCCTCTTGAAACTTATAAACAGTTGCTTCTGAAAGGTTTTGTTTTGTGGATGAGCCACAGTTGAAACACTTTTTTTAATGGTTGAATGACAGATGTTTGCTTTATATATTTTTTTTTTCAAAATTCCATTTATTTTCAGGTAAGAAAAAGAATATTCATACTTTTCAAAAATTTTTATGAATCAAAAATGGATTTTTCTAAAACATATTTCAAGAAAGGTGAAAAAAGTGACTAAAATTCCAAAAGGTGACAAAAAGTGACCAAAATTTCAAAAGGTGACTAAAGGTGAGAAAGGTGACCGAGTCCTCGCCCTGCCCTTCTGAAACATTGCTATATAACAGTTTAGTGTAATTTTTATGCAATAGTTAGTTGCACTAGTCTAGGTATTACAGTTCTTGCTTTTGAAAAATAGAGTGTGCATTACAGTAAGAAGTGTGATTAATCATTATTTCCTTTGTTCTAAAAATGTTTAAATGTATATGCTGTACTTAGTAGCAAAATTTGTTTGTTCCACTTATGGCACAAAACACATTGTTGATTATTATACGTATCGGTATAAGCATACTATGTGCTTTGCGCTATATGTGGAACAAACAGATAAAGCATCATTTTTGGTGTAAATTTTTAAGATTAATTTTTTTCTTCATTTTTCCTGAACTCTAGGCTATTAAAAGGTAACATATGATTTTTCTCATGAAAATATAAAAAATCATGCAGTGAAGGGTTAAGACGTCTGGCTCTTTAATATATCTTTCCCTATTTTTGGGCTGGGCCCGCTTTGGCGAACCCTGGATTAAAGTTCTCAATAATTCATAAAATGTTTGTAATTTTTCATTGAATAGTTTCTAACTGGTAAGAAGTTGAAATATGCACGACAAAAGTCGTTATTGACGGTAGGAGTATGAAGTCTTGATCATCAGTGAATTTGAACCTTATGCTGCTTGAAAATTCTATCACCCAACATGCTCGGAGAATGTAAAACTTCCAATCGGCATGAATCTTCTACCCTTACATGCTCGGCTGAGCATGTAATTTCTTTTTAAATATTTGTTTCCAAAACTTTATTATTTCATATTTTATTAAAAATTAATTTTCCAGATTTGATGGAAAGTTATTTTTCAGAATATTTCTATCTAGCACATGAAAGATTTTCCATAATAGGTCTATCTTTTAGGTAAGGGCACTTAGAAAACAAATAAAACTTAAATTATACCAAAATTATTTTTTCTCAAAAGAAATGACTCAATATTACCGTCCAAGAGACACCTTTGGTGATTCTCGGTTGAGGAGAAAATGAAATTGTGAATCCATAATGTCCAGGCCAATTTGCACTGAAACGTTAAAAAAAATCTTAGTTTAAAAACCGAACTGTAAGTTACATACTATTATGCAGTGGAATATGAATAAAATATTAAATACCTAGTTGGCATGGAAGAAGGCACATAAGATACTAATGGCTGGCTTGGAGGATTTAAAATTTGAAAATCATATTGAGCTGTAAATTGTTGTTCCTAAAAAAATACATTTCAACAATAAAAAAAAAAAGGAGCCTGATGCAAATTTGACTAGACAATGTTCAGATTTTCATTCAAAAATGAGAAAGAGCATACCTGATTATATATTTCTATGGCATTACTTTTATTTTGCTGCTCATTTGGAAGCTCAGATCTCTGAAACTTAAAAAATAAAAAAAAAAATTAATTAATTACAATAAGACAAATAACATGCAATACACCTTCAACTCGGTTATTTCGATCCATGGACTGCAGTTTCGTGCTTATTATGCACTCATCAGCATGGAATACGAAAGTAGCAGAGTTGGAGGCAAAAATCCTCTTATAGCACAATAATAGCCATATGCCTCATATAAAATGCATCACAATTCTAGCCAATGTTTGGGTGCAGTCACTAGTTTTCTAACAAATATTTAAATTAATGCTATGGAAATTAGAGCAAATACAATAATTCAAAGAAATCATTTTGACTAAACTCCCAATTAGATTATTTAATCATACAATATCAAAAAATGAATAAAGAACGTTGAAAGTAGTTTATGTACTTTTTGCATTAATAGAAAAGTAAATTCTCAGCCATAAACATTTATGCAAAAATTAATAATTTTTGGCATAAAATTTCAGTTTTGCTAAATTTATTAATACCGTAAAATTTTTTAAAGACATATTAGTTAAGAGTATAAATAATAGTCCAGGGTTATAAAACATCCTGAGAATTAAGAAAAAATAAATTGAAGTTAAATATTTATTTAGTTTTCATCAAGCAAAACACAAAAAGAGTGCCCATTCCTTGCACACCTATTTTTGATGAAAGATACCAAGTTTCGATTTCATTCGTTACTTAAAAGAAAATTTATTTTTCATTCAATTATTTTTGGAATAAACAGTTCCAAAATTAAACATTAAATATCTTATAAAAAATATAACTGAATGATAAGCAAGGAAAAATGTATATACATGACTAGCAAATTAAACTTAAATTCAAATTTTTAAATGAAGAATATTTACATATCTATTGCAATATAAAGATATAATGTGAATAGCAGCTAATTTCTAGTTAAAATTATTCTGTGATTTAATATCAGTTGGTTTTTATTATAAACATCAACATAATTAAAGAGCATGCTTTTCATATTCCAAATAATGCTTCATATTGCTTATTTACAATAAAAATTAGATATGTCTTCTTTTTTAAAACTAGCAGAACAAAATAAAAGTAAATACTAAAAATGAGACAGTAAGCTAAAACTGTTGGGTAACACTAAGAATAAAAAAACATATTGTGTGCATTTATTACACATCTAACACATGCTAAAATTTCAATATGTGCAGCAACCAAAGCTTTGTTATTCTGCGCTTTCACCAAACTGAACTTCATGCCATCTCTAGCATTAACCTAAAAAAATATAAACCGGGGTATTTACATAACTAGTAGTAAACATTAAACATGGACGAAAATTTGCAGCGTTGAGGAACTCCTTAGCAACTTTGTTCACCTTTTCCTCTTTTGAACCTTTATTTTAAATGTGTATAACATATAAACATACTCAAACAGTTCATTATGCTTAAAATGCAAAAATCATACCTCAGGCTCCACCTTTATTGTTGCAATGTCATCTGCAGCTGATGCAGAATCAGCCTATTGAAAAATTGTAAATTTTATACGTGCCCATAATAAAGAAAAAAATACTTAGCTCATTACAACCTGTGCAGTATATTTTGATTTCAATCCCTAAGTCATTAACAGAAAATAACTCAATTTTAAAAAAAAGTTACCATAATACCTTGGCATAGGTAAACATGAACTTTTTTGACTAGTTTAAATATGGTGCAAAGTTTGTAAGCCAACAAGGCTTGAAATGATTGCATTGAGTTTTCAGTGCCTAGTATATGCTGCTGGGTATTGGTCATTAATTGCACTTCTAGGCTAACTGTCATGGTTGATGTTTTAGCCAAAACTGTTTTAGTCTTCTATCTGAAAAGAAAACTTTATGTTGTAGAACATTAAACTTATTTGATGGCTTCTCTATAAATTTATTAGCGAGGCTAGGATGGTGATGAACTAAAACTTTTTCAAAACTGCAATGAAAAAAGTAACAAAAGCAAAAAAAAAAGAAAAGAAAAATTCTCTAAAACTCAATAAAAACAATCTCATTTCCATAACTATCATCATATTTTACCATTCTATGGTTTATCCATGTACAAACCCAATCTCTCTAATAAATTCAATCAGTAAAACTTGTGACAATTTTAGAAACTTAACTAGTCAAAGATGTACATTCTGCAAAAATTTTGAAATTTATACGATGCAATATGAAAATGCATTAATTAGCTTTTAAACAAATTTGGCGTAAAATACTTTTATTTCAAATTTGTCTGGTTGACAAAACTCAAAAAACTTTACAGTCCATCACTTTAAATTTTTTTGGAAAGTGGATCACTGCTACTATTGAAGCATATTTTTGCATTATTTTTAAGAATGGGAAAATCTAAGTTCCCATGTGCCACTGTCCGGATGGGCCACCTTCACCCCTCAATATTTTTTTGCCTTCAAATTAAATTGCAGAAATATGCACTGCTTTGCAGGCTGCAGAGGAAAAACAAGAAATACTGTCCATTCTTGAAAGCCACCCGGACTTTCTGAAGTTTTTGATTTAAAACGTGTGCACTTAATAGCTCTTTTGACTTTTTTGACAAAACTTTGTAATTTTAGTTTGTATCTTTCTACTTTATGTAAAACAGTTCAAACTGTTTCTTTTTTTTTTAGCCTACTTTCCCGTCAAAAATAAAAGAGACGAAAAAAGTATTAAAAGTGACTTAATGCATCTAAAAAATATCGCCAAGTCAAAAAAATATCGCCAAGTTCAAAAAATATCGCCAAGTCCAAAACAAAGTCAAAAGAGAAAAAAAAAAAAAATGAAATAAATATCGAAAAATTAAAAATTTGAAAGTAGGGTATTGAGATGGGGAATTTGTGTGTCGGTCTGTCCCCCCTTAATAACTTTTGAATGAACATTCCGATTTTAACAAACTTTTTTTTGTTGGAAAGATCTCGACGAGTACAGCTCATTCCCATATTTAATTTTTCGATTGAACAATATTTGGTTCAACTTTGAGTCGTTCAAACAACCTGTACCGCGATACTAACTTTTTAGTTAACAGTCCGATTTTAACAAACTTTTTTTTGTTCGAAAGATCTTTTCAAGGATACTTCATTCCCGTATCTACATTTTCGATTTGAACAATTTTTCGTTCAACATTGAACCGTTCAAACAAGTTGTCACCCCTAATAACTTTTGAGTGAACAGTCCGATTTAAACAAACTTTTTTTTGTTCGAAGCATTTCGGCAAGGATACTTTATTACCATATTTAAATTTTAAATTTGAACATTTTTGGTTCAACATTGAACCGTTCCAGCAACCTTTCCCCACCTAATAACTTTTAAGTGAACCGTCTGAATTGAATGAACTTTTTTTTGTTTGAAAGATCTTATCAAGAATACTTCATTCCCGTTTTTAAATTTCCGATTTGAACAATTTTTCGTTCAACACTGAACTGTTCAAGCAACCTTTCCCCGCCTAATAACTTTTGAGCGAACCGTCCGATTTAAACAAACTTTTTTTTATTCGAAAGATCTTATCAAGAATACTTCATTCCTGTTTTTAAATTTTCTATTTAAACAATTTTTCGTTCAACATTGAACCGTTCAAACAAGCTCTCACCCCTAATAACTTTTGAGTGAACAGTCCGATTTAAACAAACTTTTTTTTGTTCGAAAGATCTCGGCAAGGATACTTCATTAAATTTTAAATTTGAATATTTTTGGTTCAACATTGAACCGTTCAAGCAACTTTTAAGTGAACCGTCCGAATTGAATAAACTTTTTTTTGTTCGAAAGATCTCGGAGAGACTAATTTCTATATTTCACTTTTCAATTAGAATCATTTTTCGTTCAATAATGAATCATTCAGAAAATTTTTTAACATGAGCTCCTACTGGGAAATTTAAATTGAATGTTGATTCTGAACTTAAAGGCGGATTTCCTTCAAACTAACTTTGTAAGAAAATGGTTTTGATAAAAAATGTATGTAAAGTACTTTTCTGAAAAATCTTCAGTGAGGACTCTGATTCCGACTCCGCAAACATGGCGGAAATGCAGGCTCAGAAAAAAATGACTGACTGGGCAGACGATTTTTTGTTTATTTATTTTTTTTTGTTTAATTTATTATTATTATTATTTTTTTTTTTGGCAGACGATTTTTTTTTTGTTTACAAAAATTTTTCATTCACGAGAGCATTTTCTTTATTTATATTTAACAACTGGCAACGGATTAAAAATAAAATTCGAGATATTTTATTAACGAACGAGGTTTTTTTTTTCTTTCTTTGATAAAATGTGTTTTGATGTTCTTTTATTTTATTTATTTTTTTTTCTTTTGAAAACTATTGTGGAATTTTTCTACAGAAGAACTGTAACAGTTACATTCTTTAAAAGGTGCGACAGAACTTTATTTACTCGTTTATTTAATTTTTACGTGTCCATTTCATCTGATGAGAGGGGTATATTTTGCTTTTAGAAATCAGCTTTAAGTGCTATAAAGGTATGTTTGACATAATTTTTAGTTTCAGATATTCAAGAGAATATTGATCAGATGTTACAATGCCGATGTCGATGTACGGGAAAGTAGGTTCGTTTAGTTCTTGACAGAACTTCTTGTTACTTTTCCCCTCATTGTTATCCCTTGAATCGACCCTGTTCAATACATCGGAGAAGACCTGATACATAGGTAACTTTCCTAAAGATTTTACTGAGTAAATCAGAGTCAGGCCCAGATAATATTGACGAACATGCGAACGCCCTTAGCAGAAAATTTTCAAAGTTTGCAGACAATTTTGATATGTTTGAAATTAATTTCTCTACTATCACTTTTTTTGGTGAAGGACAAATGTCACCAATTTTGAGTAGTCCCCAATTAATATTCCTGAAAAAAGAGTAAATATAATTGAAAAAAACATGCTTGTTGCAAAGTGGCATTGTTGATTGAGCTCTTATATATTTTTTATACATTTTTGTTGTTGGCAGCGATATAAGACTCCATGGAAGGACAGTGTTTATTTTGCAGAAAATTTTAAGACATTCATTCTGTATGCAGACAGTTTAAAATTTTATGTAGGTCTGCAGACCAGGGACGTCATGTCAAGTTTATTCGGGGGGGGGGGGGGGGCAAAGGGTCCAAACACAATGCAATTTCATCGGAAAACATAAAAAACCAAGCCTACTTATATGTAAATACATTGATTTCTGAAAGCCAGTGGGGGGGGGGGGGGGTATGCAATTGACCCCCCTAAATGATGGGCATGCTGCAGACGGTATTTGTACTTTGTGATGTTTACTTCTTTCTTTATGTTTTATAAAGAAAAAAATATCTATTTATAAAAGCCAATGATATGAATAATTCAAAACTAAGCATGCACACAACACATTCTACTGCCCTTTCCCACCAATGGTGTACTTTGGGAAACTGTTCCCTTCTTGAGACCTATATATACACTGACATTAAAACATCAAATAACCTTCTTTGGCAAAAAAAGGGTTTTTTGTATATACTACTTTACGAGAAGATAGCATCACAAAGTCTATGCTTATTACATTTGAATCGGTGAGTGCAAAAACAACATCAGTCAAGAATTTTAAATTTTTCAGGAGAGACAAAAAACGTCATAGCTCCTCCAAAGTTTCAAATAATTAAACAATTCTTTTTTTCCTGCATCATAATATGCATGTATATTGCTATCATGCAAAAACTTCATAGATCCAGTCTAAATCGGGCTCCAGAAAATTTAAAATGTAATTTTGACTGATGTTGTTTTTGCACTCAATAAGCTTTTACACTTGGTGAAAAAAGTTATCATACATTAAAAGTTTATATTTATTTATGATTTCATCAGAAATGAAATAGCTCTTGCTTTATTATTGTGACAAATGACTTCAAAAAATTATTAAGCTCTAAAAACAGATCAATTTTACTCATAAATTGTTAAAAAGAAATTACGAAATTAAATGAAATAAAGAATTTTAAAACTTTACAGTATAAGGAATATCTGTTATCAACAACAGTGGTAGGTTATTACAAAATTTGAGAAGCGATTGCTAAATCTACACCAATAAAAGAGGAACAAAAAAAAAAAAAAAAAAGGGGGTATGTACATCTCTTGAAATATATGTGAAGTCTTTGATTAGGTAAATAGTTCATCACAAATGTTTTTTCAGAATTCTTGATATTTTCCATTTTATTTATGTTGGTTGGAACGTGCCCTGAAGGATAGGTATGGCTTGAAGCAAAAGCGAATGTTCTGGAAGTAAGCTTCAGCAGCTTAGCAAACTCCAACCAAAGAAATTATGTGCCGCGATAACCCCTTTTCCCTTAAAGCTATGGGGGAGCTCTTTGAATCGAGTGAGGGTAAACTTAAATGTTGTCTCTTTCTGCACATTTTCCCCTCGCCATTCTCTGTTTAAGCTTGTTTTATTTTTTGTATAAGTCCTTCCACCAATCATCAAATTTGTTTATGTCCAATTAGAGTAGCTTGGTGGGGTGAAAGCTGTAACTGGTCTGAGCACACAATTCTTCATATTCTTCAGGTCAGTGGGGAGCAGCGAAGGGGAGATGGGGAAAACACCCCATAGACTTTGGTTTAAACATTGTTGAAAATCTAAAACAGTAGTCTTTTACTCGAGAGAAGATTGTTTTGATCACCCCTCCTCCCCAAGAAAATTCCGACTGCGTTAGTGCTTTAGAGGTGTAAATCCAATCATGTTTAGCAGGGTTCGCGTTTACCCGCTATAGCAGGTTTTTTACTCAAATTCCTGAAGAAGGGACCCAACTTATGTTCATTTTTGGGTACAGTGACCCAGGAAGAAAAACAACATAATTTCGGACCGACCCATAAATCCAAAAAGTTCCAGAGAGCCGGAGCCGATTTCTTTCTGTAATTGAGCTTGTAGGATCATGAAAGAAGGGAGATGAACAAAAGAAACCCATCCTTATCAGCTACTCAACGACCCCCTATTGTTTTGGATGGGCAATTCTCTTTCTAGGGACCTAAGTCCATGCCAGTTCTGAGTTGGCTGTTCACCCCCTTTAAAAGACATGATATTGCACCTGTTGTCGGATCGTCCGCACGTGTGGGTTTAGCACGTGTTACTTTTCTTGGACTCGGTATTCTTTTTTTGCCTTACTTAACGTTACTTTCCGGAATTTTATTCCTGTGCGTCTGAAGTTTAAGATCGAATGGCGACAAAACAAAGAAATTATGAACTAAAATGGGAAAAATAATTTCCATGGTTGAAATTGAAAGATGGAAAAATGTTCTGCTCAACTTGCTGCAAAGCAAAAATGAAAAATACAGGCTAACGGAAAAAAGCTAAGAAATTTAATGATGCTGTCTCTAGAGGTTCCAAATTTAAAAGAGTTTGGAGAGATTCTTGACTTAGCCAAGAAAAAATTTTGTGGGGAAAAAAAAAGAAATTTTACGCAGGATTTTGTTTGTCATGGAATAAACCTTTTTTTTTTTTTTTTGAGAATAAATAAGTTGTCTTTTATACAGAAATATGTGTGTAGTTACCCAATTCCAAGCAATAGCAATAGCAAATTGGCTCTTATAACTTATTGGCCCTGTATTGGCTGATAATCTTTTGCCTAGTAACTTTTTGTTAATGTAGTTCAAACTAAGTTGACCCTTTTTTTATGCATTAATTCTTTTCTATCAAAAACCTATTGTTAAAAATTTTGATCACAAAAACTAAACGAAAAAGTTTCATTAGAACTTTTTTTATCATCAAGTTCTCCTGTTTTCTTTTCGAAAATGTTTATGAAATAAGGAATTTTTTTTCCAGATATACAAATATGCATAACATTTATGGCATCGTGTATTTTAATAATTGTTATTTTACTGAAAAATTTCGAGACTCAACTTTTTCATCAAAGGACCCACTTTTTTTTCATTAATGGGTCCCTGGACCCAGGTAACTAGTTCAATACAACACTGATGTTTACGCATCGTCCTCTTAATAGTGCCGAAATCAGATCGTTGGGAACGAAAGCGCGCCCTCGGAATGTCATGCTCGTTCTAGCGTTGGGTGCATAAACAACGTCAGTCACTGGACTTATGTCGTTTCTGCGCTCAATGTTCAGAAGGGTGCCCCCGAAACTTTGGAACTACTAGTCTGATTGACGTGATTTTTGCTGTCAACATGCATCTTGCCTTCCAGAGCTTGTTTCCATGAAAAACAAATTTTTGAATTTTTTTGACTGAAGTGGTTTTTGCTCTCACCGATTCATTTATAATGCTGCTATCAGCCAGATGTTGTATCAACTTGTAACTCATAAGTGAAAGAGTACAGATTGATGTTTTAATCAACATCTCTGCTCTTTCTTCCACAAAAATGAGATCAGTAAAAAAGGGGGTTCTTCATAAAAGTTGAAATTTTTCGCCACTTTGCTCCACTTGAAACTCCCAGCCTTTCTTGAGTGGATGAAGTGACAGATAGTTGCACACAGATTCTACTTTGATAGATTTGTGACTTACAACTGTTTTATGATTATTAAATTGTTTTACAAACATGAATTCTGAGATTCGGACATCAAAAATATTACAAAACAGTTATTGGACAATAAGGTTTGAATTACTTCAACAGGTATCTAAGTTAAAGTACTTACCAAAGCCAAATCAGGAGTTTCTAAAGATTGAAAACTTGGTGGAATCCTGAAAACAAATAAATACCATATTATTTTTAAAACAGGGAAACAATAAATTTAAATTACTTGTTCATTGATTTTTCATTTGTATTTTCTAGTGACGCAAGATATTTGCAAAACAAATATAAAAGAAACTATAAAGGTATGTTTATTTATTATTATTTTTATTAACACACTTGGTTTTTTTTCTAATTTGACATCTATCTGAATGTGCAAAAAACGGTTGTTTTAATTATAAATCAACGTTTGTTACTAAATGCTTCAAAAACCACTTTTAGTTCTAAAAACTTATTTAAAGCTTTAGTTACTGCTAAGCATTCCCCATGATAAAGGCAAAGATTATGGCGGTGTAAAAAACTTTTACCAGAGGTTTACGGCCTCATCATTTGCTAATCAGTCTGTGAAAAAAAGTTACCTCATCAACAATCAATTTTCATAGAGTGGTAATTGTATACTGAAACATATTAATTCTTAAAATACTTTAAATAATGCCTTGTTAGCTCTTCTCTATTTAGGGCTTGGCGACTCATTTACTTTCTACGATGCGAAAATTAAAAAAAAATAACAATGTTGTTACTCCCCTTTTCTCATTTTATGTTTTAATTAAACTTTTAATGCTTATTCATGACTGACTATATTTCTATTGTGAATTGTTTTATTTTCATATCAGATTTTAAAGTTGTATCAAGGCAGTTAGTAAAGTCAATGCAGTTATTTTCATGTCATATGTTGCCACTATGAAAGTTACATACAACTTGGTACTTTTCCACAAACTTGTTGACTTGATACAAGAACAACAAAAGAAAAACTGCTTAAAGTCTATTTGAGGATACCTATCACTATATAACCCTAAAAAGTAGAAATTAAAGTTGTGGAATGCCACAAACTATAAAATTTTTATAAGTGAAAAATAAATTAAAATCATGAAAAAAAGAAAAAAAAAGTGCCAGTGCACTAAGCACCTTTCACAGAAAAGTACATAAAAATTTATTTTAAGAAATTGGCAATGTTTACAACTGCATAAGTCTGAGGGAACTTTTTTTTGTTTTAATAACCTAATATATTTATTTAATGCATATTTTATATTTTACCAAAGTTTTTAATGTTATTTTGTTGGCAGTTTATTTACACATGCACATTACATTATTATTTTTACACAATGGCTTGTTTTGTTATTTACAGTCAAGTCTCAATAGCTCGAAGTCCAATCTGGAGGGACCAGAATAGTGAGTTATTGATAATTTGAGCTATGGGAAGTTTCTAAGACCATCTCAAGAGTTTTGGAGATCCAATGAAGACTTCGAGATAAAGGAATATTAGAGTTAAAAGGAGCTGAATTATCGAAATTCAACTGTAGTTAGTTCATTTTCTTTTATGTTATACAATAACTTGTTTGTTTTTTTATTTGCTGCATTATTTTCACTTTCAGCAATTTTAATCTTGTTTAGTTTAATGCAAATTAGAAAGATAAAATAACGTATGGTATTACCAAATATGTTTTTATTTAATTTTGATAAAACACTGCAACAATAATTACAATATTAAATTATTGCCACGATTAAAACTGCATCAAGTGATGACCTGGGAAGAAAAAGTACTTTTTCATCCAATAAAAGAAAAATTAAACAATAATTTTTAAAAAGAAAAAAAAATTAAAACTTACTCATTGCATAAAAGTTTATAAGTTTCTTGGCTCAAAGGAAGACTTTCTTGACTAAAAGACAAACCTTCTTGTGATGAAGTCACTACAAAGGATTCCTCAGCCATTATTCTAGGAGAAAAACAATCCATCAGTTAACCAAATTGTTTTCTTTTTCTAATTTTTAATTTGCTTCATTGCAATATTAAGGAATTTATAGCTTCATAGTAAAAAAGTCAAAAAAGAGAATATCAGAATTTTTTTTCACGGGAATTCTTTAAATGATTTTGTAGTATCGTACGTCCAGGCAAAAGCGCTACGGCACATATAAGGAAAAAGGTTAAAAAATGACTAGTGTGGTGGATACAATGTTTTTTTTTTTAGGTCAGAAATAAAAAATTTTTCTTATGAGTTAAAAATACTGCGGATAGATGGTACCTCATTGTTTTCTTTCTTACTACCAAGACTATTGAGGGAGAAGGTGAGCACCGATTTCAGGGGTTTCAGTGTGAAAGAGCAACAAAAAGAAAGACATGATGGCAGCAGCACATGGGCGAGCGAGCTTTGCTGGAGAAAAGGGGGAATCAAGGGTGAGGAAGACAAAGGGGAGAGAACATTAGCAAAAATAGTAGTAGGGAAAGGAATAGATATCACACTTTTGATGAGGGACGTTACCCCTCTCACAAAAGTGGGTTGCTTTGTTTCGGGTGGTCAAGTCACCGTATTAGAAATATGGTTCTCCCTATGTTCTGCACTGGGAAGACACCTCGCAACTTTATCAGTAAAGATAAGTAAAATTACATTTTCAAGACTCTTTTCAAAAAAAAAAAAAAAAAAATGAGGGAGGTAACTTCAATCTTCCTCTGAAATCACATTAAGCTTGGAAACTAAGCAGGAAGCTAAAGCTTTGCCCTCAATTTAGTCTACCATTGCTGTAGACTCTTGCTGGTGTTCTTACACTAATTTAGCTACCAGTTTGTTGACAGTCTTAGCCTAAGATGATCTCTACTCTCAACTTGGTTAGTGCCTAGATATCAGAATGATGAGTCCAGAATAAGGCTGAAATTCAGTCTCTAGATTGCATATACGGGCTGTTGGTGTATTGCATGAAGCACATTAATTGCTACTTTTCTTTCAAAAACTAAATTTATGCACAAGAACAAAATTATTTCAACAATGTAAAGTAATCAAAGTGTTTCAGTTCAACATTAGCCATTTAATGTGTTTATATCACACATATGTAAAGGAAAAATAAACAAAACAAACTCAAAAAAAGAAAAAGATGTTTAATGTTTTAAAAGTTAAAAGAAGAAAGCTCACTGTCAAACAAAAAACAGAGTTAAGAATTAACAAAAAACACATCACATCTAAAATAAAGGCAGAAATACATGCATTTCATTTCACACCTCCAGGGTCCCCCGTACCTACCACAGCTTCGTGGTTTAACCGGGATAGGGCCCTGAAGGGCGCTCTGTTCTTAATTTTGAACCAGAACCTAGGGTCAAGCAAACCCTAGGCCCAGCACCCCCAGAGGTATCGTTTCACTTGGAGGACTTTGTGACCACGACATTTTTAACGCCTCCCAGCCACCATTAATCAAGGCGGTGGATCTTTGATCGGCTGGGACCGAACCCGGGTCCCTCCGGACACGAGTCCGATGCCTTACCGATCGGGCCACCACGGCCCCCAGAAATACATGCAGTACACCTTCAGAGCATGCAGAGATGTATTGCATGTATGTAGTGTTAGAAAAAAAAATTAATTTCGGGCGTCACGATGACCCCAGGAATAAGTTTTTAGGCGTCAAAAAGAACAACTTAGGTGCCATTGAAAATGAGTTAAACATACATATTGGAAAATAAAAAAATTCAGTAAATAGAAATGCTGCACAGTGCCAATAGAATATGATTTCTGGAAACTATGCAAAAGAAAATGAATTTTGAAAGACAAAATCGTTTACATTTTGAAATTACATTTGCAAATTCTGCAACAAGTCATAGTACGGACGAGTTGGGGAAAAAAATCTTAAATGTGATATGAAACTTTAGGTGTCGAATTTGGTGCCAGAGTTGGAACTCTAGGGTGTTAAATCAAACATTTTGGGCGCAAAATGCAACTGATAGCAGCTTATCTCTAACACTGCATGTATGCCCATGGAATGTTTTTCCTTCACATACCTTCATAAAAGTAGGTGAAAATCTGTCTGCATATGGCTATCATAAAACAACGGAGTAATAAAATAATTCCCCTCGATAATATGAGGACTGCTTCAATTTAAAAAATCCAAGTTATCGAATAGTAATCAATTAAAATAAAGGTTTACTCCAAAAAGGTTACTGCAGCTGGTAATATAAATTTTCTCCATCTAGCAGTTTTTGTTTATGAGTAGCTAAAACCTAAAGAGAAATCCCCCCCCCTTCCCCACCGTTTTGCATTTTGCCAGGCACCCTAACGGAAATATTGTAATATTATGCGAAAAGAAATACGTGGGGTTTTGATCAGATTTATTATGAGTTTAAGCTCTTTGCCCCCCACCGAGAACAACTTGAAATGTCCCATTTGCTTTAGAGTGCTGGAAAAATGAAGAAATGACTGAGTGAAACATAAAGAACAATGGGTAATTCCTATTAAATTATAATTGATTTGAATTTATTTTTTTTAAATTTTCAACTTCTTGACAACGCTTAAAATTTTACGCGCCTAGATCAAATACAAGTTCAACTTAGGTGACTAATCAGCGATAAATAAAACAGTTTACACACAACAGAAAAATTATCACTGCATCAATCAATGGGAAGGAAATGAGCAATATTTACGCATGCAAGATGATGAAACTTTCAACACAGAAAAGCGTGACGCATGACAGCTTTAACAAAACGAGTTAATGGAGATTACAAATCTACAAACAAAACAAAGGTTTAAACATGTTTGAACTTGTCTCGCCTTTTAAAGTACAGTTACGGTCAAGGCTTGATTCCATGAAAAGGTTTCTTCGCATCTCTCAATTTACTATAATTACCGATTAAAAATAGCGAATAAAACGATTTTTAAAAAACTTGTTTTAACATACATTATGAGGGTTGAACTAGCACTTTGTACATTTCTCTTTCGATATTTAATCCTGTTAGAAAATTTCTAACTGTTGTTTTAACTGTTTTGTTTCGTTTTGTTTACAATACGAGATGATCCGTGTGTAGTTGAGAAATCTCCTATTGCATTCTGATGTTTAACAGCATTTATCTTTAAAGATGACTTCTAAAACCCGAATAATGTTGCTTAGTTGTGGTTCATTTAATCCTATTACAAATATGCATCTCAGAATGTTTGGTAAGTTTTTAAAAATTAATTGAATTATGAGAACGCGAGATCGCATTTAGGTACTAATCCGGCAAATTCCTACTTTAGGGTCCGGGTTTGGCGATTTTTTTCAGACTGTAGGCAGAATTAATAAATGGTTGCCAGAAAACCATTAATCGAAATTAGAAACCATAAATCTAATAGTTGCCAGATTTAATAATTTATCGCCGGACCTTAAACTAGGATTCATCCACTAAGAGAAATTGTAGAACACAGAATGCTTCTAAAAAAATTCTTTGGCAAGAGCTGTTCTGCATAAAAACTGACTGTATTATCTACTGTTGTTATTATCTCCGTTCAATGAAGTACTTTTGACTAAAAGAGAAAAAGTTGATTAAATAGGGTGTTGTCAAGCAAAACACATGTCTTTTAATTTCTGATTTTTAATATGATTCCCATAAAGTGGTCTGCAAGGGATCCATGAAAACGAAAAGAAAAGTTGGGGGTCTAGATACAAATAGGGTTCCACGATCCTCAGTAAAATTATACTAAAATGTAGGCCTTTTGTAACTATAAGTGCTACAAAGTACCAAACAGTTTTTTATTTCTTTTCTTACTCAATAATTTTTCCAAAAAATTATACAAGATGATAAAAGAAATTTCCCCTGGATAAATGTAAAAACTGTGTTTTAAAGTTGTGGGCAATAAACCCTTCTTTCTCTCACACTCGCTGTCTTTTCGAAGGGATTTTTTTTTTTCATTCAATATCCATTGGCACCACTAGCATGACTGATTGTATGAAAATAGGTTCAAGTGAACGTGATGATTTCTCGTTTGGAATGAGTTGTTTTGAACAAAGAAATCTATGAAGAACAGGTTTTTGAGAGAACTTAGAAAATATACATCAAAAGTGAGACAATATTCGATGTTTTTGTTTATTATTTTAAGGAAAAAGCTATTCCTTTATTGATTATAGTCTCTGCAGCAGTAGATAAACAATCTGCTATATTTGTCCATATTACCCGAATTTATAAGCTCCTAGCCGCTAAGAAGGCCATCCACATGGTCTTTAAGACTAGGTTTGAAGATATTTTAACTAGAGATGAAACGAAGCGGCATTTGGCCGAAGCGCCGAATACCGAAGCTTCGGCCAACTAATGGCCGAAGCTTCGGCTGGTGCACATATTGAAGTTTTTGGATTAAATGCATAATAAATGCGTAGAGTTTTACACTTTTCTCTATATGTTTTAATATTCTTAGCGTTACACAATATTTTCAGCTTACTGTGGCATTCTTAAATTGATTTCATTAATTAAAGTTTATTTTTATTTTGGTTGTTTTTATTTTAATGTTCTTAGTATTACACAACATTTTTAGCTTTCTGGGTCATTCTTAAATTAATTTCACTAATTAAAAGTTTTCTTGTTTTGTTTTGCTTTGTACTGCTAGTACAAGAAAAGGCGACATTACTATTTTTGTATTGCAAATTAGTAGTAGGAAGCTCTACTTGGAACATGAAAAGCTCAGTCTGCAATTCAGTTGATGTTTTATAATAAAAAAACTGATATGATCATGTATTATACCATAGAACTACCCAATCTACTACTATTTACGCTGTGTTATATATTTATCTTAATATTCTTAATGCAAAATGCTTCAGTTTTTGGTGAATTCGAAAAAATAGTAGGGTAAAAGCACCAGTAGTCGGCTATTTAAGAGATCTTTTGTTGATCTTGGCTAACCTAGAACTTTCAGCTATCAATACAGTAACAAAAACAAGGTAAAACTTTACAAGGATGAACATTTCTGATAGTGAATCGTCTACTTGTTTCAGATATTAAAAAAAAAATTATGTTAAAATCCAAGCTGTTGTCAACACTAATAAATGTTCCAATAGTCGGCCACAGAATCATCTTACCTGAAAAATAAGCAGAGTCGCAATCTTGGATGACGGGCACACCATTCAAAATGAAATGACTCATTACTAATTCAAGAAAAAGTACCCGAAAATTAACTGCCACTGATTGATGATTGAGGATAAGTACATGAATGTGTGAATGCGTCACATCTGATTTTGAATTAAAAATGTACTACTATTTATGAGGAGTTTTATGTCATTGTGGCCGACTACTGGAGACTGGCCGACTACTGGAGTACTTACCCTATCATGCATTCTTTTTTACTTGTCTTTCATTCGCTGCATAAATTTCAGGCCGAAGCGGCCGAATCACAACTCATGCTTCGGCCAGACCGAAGCTTCGGCAATTTGGGCAAATTGGCCGAAGCTTCGTTCCATCTCTAATTTTAACCATGGAAATACTTTCGTGGATTATCAATCTGTGTGCTGATATTTTGAAGGATCACATGTTATGTTGTAGGAAGAGCTGATTGGAATAAGCAATAATGAAGAGTTTAAGGCACAGTTTAGGAAATGGTATCAATATTTCTGGTTTCAGAAAGATGTACCAATATTTTATCCTAATTCATGGGATATCACAAAAAAGCTTTTTGATTGCTTTTTCATCATCATACCTCATCGAAGAGGGTTTCAATGCGGTCCCCAACCTTCTATGCCCTGACAGGACTCAGAAATCCCACTTACATTAATTTAATATTATGAATCCTATGTGCTGTAATCATGTTGAAGCTTTTAAGTACCATTTCTTGTACTTTGCCGAGAGGCCGACAGATGGTACCTGCAATCGGAAATAGTTTTCTTGGGGTCCCTAAGGCGTAGAGGGCCTTAGACTCCCAAAATTTTCAAAAATTTTTTACTGGTTAAATGTGTTTTTTTATGTATTTTCAACTAAAAAAAACCCAATCATTGATAAACTAATTTGGGACATATAGGGATAATCTGTTCTTTTCTTTTTAAATTTTAATTTTCTACTCTGCAGTAAGACTATCAAACTAAGTCTTTGAAAGTTGTCAGATGTTTTTATATAGTTTATGACTGCTTATAACTCAATATTAAAAGAGCTCTTTTGCTGCTTGGTATATTTTTTATTCGTCCCTTTGTATTTCCATATATTTTACATACATCCGACTGTCTTAGAAAGCCTGGAATTGAACTTAACCAGCTTATTTGCTTCTCTGGAACGCTGGAGTTCAATTATTACAGTGCTTGACAAGTTTTGGATCAACCTCCAGGAAGGGGTTCACAAGAAACTAGAAAACTCCGCAAGGGGTCCATGGAACAAAAAAGTTTGGGAACTCCTGGTTTAGACCAATCACGGATTTGAAAGTGTAGTTATTACCATTATCCCATAAGCGCCCAAATATAGCTTAAAACTTCATTTTGGGGACTATTATTTAAAAATGCGTCCCAGGTCGCTTATTTGTGCCCAAAAATTACACAAAATGACTCACAAATAACATCCTCCCAAAACCAGAACTGAATCCACCCTTGATTCGAATAGCTTGTTTTGCTATTTCAATCTTCTATAATAATAGATAATTATATTTTATGAGAAAAAAAAATTTTCTTTTTCCTTGTGTTGCTTTGTTTAAATCCTTCTTAAAGGAAACAATAGTTTTTAAAAACCTTATTCAAAACAAAATTTATGTATCAATAATAAAATAGTTTTTCTAAGTAGCTGTATGTTAAATACATATATAACAAAACCTCTGATGTAAAATTATATAATAAACTACCGATTATCCGCAGAATAGGGTGGCATGGTAACTGCAGATAAGCAAATACCATTTATAATCAAACAATAGGTAGAAAACGATGTTGTATGTAATAGCTAAAAATAAGTCACCAACACAACACATACATTTAAATTATAGCTAAAAAAGACAACATTGGCCATAAAAAATGTATTGAAAAGCTAAGAACGACTGATGCTTCACTTGCATTTTTTTCTTTCATTAATCCTCACCGTAAAAAAAAAAAAAAGCAAAATTGAGGAAGACCCACAGATAATCGGGAGTTACTGTTATTTGAATGGATATTTATTTATCTGTTCTCTTACGTTCTTATACTGGTACACTTAGCAAAACATTTTCTGAAAAACCTCAAGCAACGTAATTTTTAAGTAGTATTGATATAAATTAAAAAACTAATATTTAAGCATTTAATTTGAAAAGTTTTTATATTTTAACTGCCATTACCTCAATATTGAAAACTTTTATTTTCTTAGAGCTTGCTAGAGATTACCTAAATTCCACTGGTCTTTATCAAGTTATTGGTGGCATTATATCACCTGTGAATGATGCTTATGGTAAAAAAGACCTGCTACCAGCCAAGCATCGATGTGAAATGGTGTATCTAGCGCTTCATTCTAATGACTGGATCAAGTATGTTTTATAATTTCATAAAATAATTAAGTTGAAAAGGTTTTTGTTTCTATGTGAATGATTGTTTCTTAATTTAAAGTGTAGACTCCCATTTAGTTGGGATGATCAAAAAATACCTTTCTGCCAAAGTAAATAAATTGGCAAATTTTGATGAAAAAGTTTTGAACTTTTTTTTGAAGTGTCAAATATGCCGGTACTGACAAAAAAAAAAAACAAAAAAAAACAGGCCTGCTAGGTTTTTTAGTGTGTGTGTGTAGGGGGGGGGGGTGTTGCAAACAAAATGCAATTTCATCAGAAAAATGCAAAAACCATGCCCCCTTTAATACATTGATTTCTCAAAGCCGGGGGGGGGGAGGGACAATTGACACCCCTGCCCCCTAAATGACGGGCCTGTCTGCTTGGAGGAGTTCTAAAAAGGGCTCAAAAGTATGTATTTTAAGTATATTCATCTTGATATCAAAATAGCTTTCTTCAGTTTTATTTTTTAGAATTAGAAATTTTGATATTGGCAAAATCTAACTGGCAATCTTATGATCAGGGGTCAATCCAGGATATTTGACCAAGGTCCTGTTTTTGGAATTTTGTGAAAAATAATTTAGAATTTTGTGAAAAATAGTTCAGAATTTTGTGAAAACTAATTCCTAATTTTGTGAAAAATAGTTACGGCAAAAAATATTCCCAATCGTTCCATAAACTCGAATTTCTGTGAAGAGTCAGTTTTGAGTGTAGTATTTTTGTGAAAGGTCCATTTTTGAATGACTGAATTTTGTGAAGAATCCCTTTTTGAGTTTCTGAATTTTGTGAAGGGTCCTTTTTTGAGTGTCTGAATTTTGTGAAGGGTCCTTTTTTGAGTGACTGAATTTTGTGAAGGGTCCTTTTTGAGTGACTGAATTTTGTGAAGGGTCCTTTTTTGAGTGATTGAATTTTGTGAAGGGTCCTTTTTTGAGTGACTGAATTTTGTGAAGGGTCCTTTAACGGACCTAATTTTTCTCTAGATTGACCCCTGATGATGGTTGATGTTTTTATCCCATTAGTTACTTAAAAGCATTTGCGAAGGGAGCCGAGTAATTTGATTTGTAGATTCTTGAGTTGCAAAATTAATTTCAATGAATTATGTTGAATAAGTTGCTATGTGTATTCAGTGATTTAATTTTTTAATCCCAGAAAGTTATATTACAGTACAGTCTCATTTTCACATTTATCATATTATTAATGAGAAATAACATAATGCATTTGAAATATCGCTTATACAACAAAAAGTTACGATAAAAACGTTTTCTTAATTTCAAGACAGTAAAATTCTTGGCATAATTGTACAAATAAATGAATTTAATTACAATCTGACATGTGATATTTCAGCACTTTTACTGAATTCAGTATTTTTTGAAATAGCAAAATACTGAGTGCAGAACAAAAAGAATGGGCATCACAAGTTAAATTTAATATCTACCGATTAATTTCATGCATCCAATGAAAATAGTTGCCTATATATGTAGTCAAAAGCCCATGTTTGAACTTGCAGGTGTAGTATAATCTAATTTTGTATTTGCTCACACAACGATGCAATTTCAGTATTTTTCATTCTATTTGGGTCACATGTCTGTACAATGCCAATTTCCATGGAAACTTGGAATATGCTCCTACATTCATACAGAATAAAACGCTTTTTTACAGCCTCAATGATCATTTATAAGCTCATTTCTTGTCCATTTTATTAAAGGTATGTCCCTGAGTTTTACATTTGTTATGGCATTCAAAGTGTATTTTCTAGACATATTTATATTCTTATTAAATTAAAACAGATTCTCTTAATTCAATCTTTAATGCATGTAATCTTTTTCTTAAATTCTTTTAGACTAGATTGCTGGGAGAGTGATCAAAATTCTTGGATCCCAACTTTAAGAGTATTGGAGCATCATCAAAACATTTTAAATTCCATCACAAATACCAATAATTCAACCGTTACTGCTTCAAAAAAGCAGAAATTGGACGTTGAAAATTTAAATTGTGAGTGCCATTTTCTTCCCTAACTCTCATCTAAATTGCATTCAATGAACAACCGATTTAAAATTATAATTATCTTTAAAATTAATTTGATAGGTTTATAGTTTGAACTCACTCTTGTGCACCCTCATTTATTGTTATAATTTATTTGCAGCTGTCAATAATAATGAAACAAAAAAAGATTGGGACCTTAGTGGTGCTGCCAAAATAATGCTTCTCTGTGGAGCAGACCTACTACAAACTTTTGGAGATGCAAAAATTTGGAAAGAATCCGATGTAAGTGTTTTAATTCGAGTTCAGAATTGTACATAAATCATGAGCTTTAAAAATTGTCATAAAACAGCTGCTTTGTCAACATTTGAAAGAACCAGGGGGAAATTTTGTTGAATAAATAAATACATGAGATTAATAATTATCTCGAAGAAGTATAATTTTTTCGAAAAACCTACGCTAAATGCAAAAGGGCAAACATGTATATGTGCAATATAGGGTCTAGCAAAACCTAGATGACCAAAAAAAAAAAAAAAAACCCTTGGGGACTAGTTAATTTAGAACAAGAATATTTCAGACATGATGTCACACTGAATTTTCCTATAATGCAGATGAGAATGCATAATAAAGCTTGGAGCAGAATCTCTCTTTCAACAGCATGAATTAAGAAACTGAATTTTAGCCCTAATGTCTATTTGAAAAATATACATTTATAGGTATTTAATTATTAGAGTTACACTTGTTTGAAAGTGTGTCTGTTTTGCTGCCTAGAATCAAAGACAGTCAATTTCCAATCTGTTCATATCACTTATGCTGAAAAATTAGCTATCCTGATCAGGCCCTATTTATTGCAAAGGGCAAATTCCAAGGCGCAGGAAAATTTTTGCAAAAAATCATTTAAATTCTCTTCTAAAAACCGTCCCAGCGTTTTTATTTACATTTTTTTTTTCAACATTCCTCCCTTGTTCTTTTTATTTCGTTGAGATGGGAAAAGATATTTTATGATTAAAACCTTGTTTTAAATTGAACAATAAGCTTTCTACTCTCAGTTTAGCTGGGAAATTCGTTAGAAAACGTTACTTTGCAACTTGAATTCACACTAATGTTTGTGTGCTTATAGTCTGTGTAACAAGAGCTGGTGTATGAAAGAAGTATTAATTTCTCACTCTCCACACTTTTCCCCTCATGCTTGTCTTAGTTATGGCGCCATGGACTTTTTTCCTGTCATTTTTTTTGGCTAAATGCAAAAAGGTTAAAATTGCTTTGTGAGTAAACTATTATTCAATAAACATTAATAAATACTTTTTGAAGCATTTTTATAACGGTTACTCGTGATAGCAGGACTTGCTAAAACAAACTATTTAGCGCTAGATTTGTTAGAAAGCGTTGAGAAATAACTGAGATATGAGGACATAAATAAAAACGTAAGCCTAATTCGATAAACATAAAATAAATGAAATGCAACAAGAATGCAATGCGAATCAACAGCACTGCATAGAAAAAGAGGAGCTGTTTTCTTTTGTATGGTTTCCATGGAGACGACACAAAATTTCTAAACCTGATGAGTGCATAATAAGCACGAAACTGCAGTCCATCGATCGAAATAAACGAGTTGCCGGTGTATTGCATGTTAAAGCGTCTGTTTAAAAAGTAACGGAGTAATAGTTATGAGAAACTGGGTAATGTTTAGTCGCTTCGTAATTATTGTTTTCTCTTGAAATTAAATCTGCATTTATGAGGTTGAGGGTGGGAAGAGGAGGCATGTTGAAAAAGCCACTGTATCAATTACTCAAAAGGGGGCTTTGAAATTTGAAAGTTCCCTGGGCATCAGGGTTGCAAAAAAGCCTTTTTTTGGCCTTTTTTAAAATATTATACTTTACACTTATACTTTTGACTTCTATGCATTTTAATCAGGTAACCCATATCAATTTAAGTAATACAACAATACTTTTGTGAAATGATAAAAGAAATATTTACACAAAAACTGCAAATCATTATAAAACATCAAATAATAATGTCATAGCATATCACTGCTGGATTAGTTGGTTTTAATTTGAATAAAATGCAAAGAGAGAACTTCCCTTTATTTAAACTCTGCTGAAAAGAAAAATATTAGAATTGTCTGAAGACACATGTCAATTGGACAAAAAAGCCCATCCTGCACTGTTTGTAAAATGATATGAAGGTATCATGACCAGCACTCTTTAGTGAAAGCAAGGCATTATCTCCCTTCCTAGAAACTATAGCCCCTTAATAAAAGGGAAGGCAAACCCTGTGTCCTTAAGCAATAACAGGAGTCTCAGAATTCAGTAGAGGCTTGTGCGGAAAGAAAGGATGAGATATCATTGGGAACAATCCTTCAAATTGAGTGACAGGAGCACCAACGTACAAAAGGATTAAAAGTTTAAAATCAAGATAAAAAGCAGGTGGCTGCACATTATTATACTAAAAGAAAGGATGCCTTCCTTCATTCTTTAGGAAGTGGAGAGCAGGTGAAAGAGCAATGGTCAGCTCAATGACAATTTGACAATCCAGTTGATAAGAAGCAATTTTTATCTTATTTTATCTAATTTAATATTACAGTATAACTTAATTATATTGTTCATATAAGCGCAATTTTTATTCCAATATGTTTATTAAAATATGCTTTGAAAAAAAAAGAGACAGATTTACAAAAAATTGGTCTTTTTAAAGTGTTTTAAATCAAAAAACCAGTCAGGCTTTTTTTTTTTGGCCTCTTTATAATCAGATATCTCTGATTCAAGTACTTCCCTCTTCCCTTAAACAAGTGCTTTCAAAACTCTTGAGTTACTAAACTAGCATTTTCCGCTGCCATGTTGCCTAAAGTAAAAATTTTAAAAAGACTGTTGCATCGACCAGTTTGCTCTTTTTTTTTGCACTATTATTTATGTATACAATAGTAAAAACATTACTTCTGAAATCTGTATCATTCCAGTAGAATTTAAATTCATTCACTAATATAGACCTGTTGGTTTCTATGTATACATAAAAAACTTTTTATTTTTTAAACAATTGTTTTTCAATTAAGAAGCAGATAAAAGTTTTTGTGACTTAAAAAAAAGCAGAAAAAAATATAAGAGTTTATTGTTATTTCAAGACTAAACCAGATAACTGCTAACAACAGCAGCAGAATCATGTGAGCTTTTGAATACTTTGACGAAAATTCATTTACATTCCATTGAACAAGACTAATTACCTGATATAGAACAATAGCTTTATTTTTCTATTTTTATAACAACTATCTAATTTTTAGTATTGTGTCATGGAATTTGTCAACAGAGCTGTAATTGTATTAATAATATAATTTTCATTGTAAGTAAATTAAAATAAAACACCACAAAAAAAAAATCCTAAAAAAGCCAGAGTTTTTAATAAAAGCCGGCCTTTTTTCCTAAAAAAGCCGGCCTTTTTTAAGTGGTTTAAACCAAAAAAAGCCGGCCGGCTTTTTTTGGCCCGGCTAAAATGTATCAACCCTGCTGGGCATAGAAACTTGCAAGTCGAGCCTTGACCCTGAGCATATTTTATTACACAACAAGTCTTCTAAGAAACATTTTCTGAGCTCTCTTTATTCTAACATTATGTCATGTATGAAAATTAAACAACATGCAATAAATGTGTGCTTTTAGTTCTATCCAATACATGTGAAACTCATGTTGTTTCTAACGGGGCAGCGTGTTGATTCCTGTCCAGTTACAGACCTAATGCATTATCCAGGGACTGGCATTCGTTTTTCATATGGGACTTCTTTCCGCAGAAATTCGAGGAATCTTTAGTCTAACATGCAGTATGGACACTGGGTCTTGGTAGCCCGATCGGTAATTCATCAGACTCGTGACCGGAGGGTCCCGGGTTTGATACCAGCCGATCAAAGATTTACCATCTTGATTAATAGTGGCTGGGGGATGTTAAAAATTTCGTGGTCACAAAGTCCTCCAAGTGAAACAATACCTCTGGGGGTGCTGGGCCAAGGGTTTGCTCGGCACTTGGTCTGGTTCAAAAAAGAACAGAGTGCTCTTCAGGGCCCTATCCCGGTTAAACCACGAGTTGTGGTAGGTAAGGAGGACCCTGGAGTGTGAAGTGAAGTGAAGTATTGACACTGACAATTTTTAGCATAGTAGAAATCCACCAACCATATAATGGAGACCTTTGGAGCGTTAACTTAAAACAATAACATAACACAGAATAATTGAAAGGTTGATTAAAATGGAAGAATGTTCGATTGACAGAGGATTGTGATTTAACTGATTGAGTAAGTTATGCATCTTATATACAGTAGGGCCCGCTTATTAGAATATTGCTTAAAGGAATATCCCGCTTAATGTAATACATTTTCAATGTACCAAACTATTGAAATGTATTATTTTCATCCCGGATAATGGGATATCCCACTTCTTAGAATATTTTTTCGTGGCAAAATTATGTTCATCCCGGATATTGGAATATCCCACTTCTTAGAATATTTTTTCGTGGCAAAATAATTTTCATCCCGGATAATGGAATGTCCCACTTCTTAGAATATTTTTTCGTGGCAAAATGGCTATTCTATTAAGGGGATTTGACTGTATATAGAAACAATGTATAATAACATTAGAACCTACAAATACCTCCTTAAGAATCACCATATTGTGGATCACTGTGTGTTGGCGAGTATGTATTTTCTATAATTATCCAATGAAAAATGATAACTTAGCTCCCAAAAATGTTCTGAAAGTACATCAAAACTCACAAAAAAGTGCCGTTTATTTTGAGAAAATACACATAAAAAGATAAAAAAATGCTCTTAATGAAAAACCAAAGCTGATAGCTGACATTTATTTATTTATTTTTTTTTTCAATCACACTGTCCATTTTTTATGCAAAAGTTTATGTAAACTGAAAGTGTATATTTTTTCAAACGTCTTTTCTTTGCAAGCTTGTTGCAAAATAATTCATATGGTCTTTATCAGAAATATATTCAGGTTTCGAAATTACTGTTGGTCCACTGGTCCTAGACCAGTAAAATTTGCCCCGGACCACGATAAAAAATAATCAGTGGTCCATGGGACCACCGATGTTTTTATTATAAAAATATGCGGTTAGTTATTTAGCATCAAATTAAATGCGGACCAATGATGTTGTCTGCAGACCAGTATACATACATATTCACTGGTCCTACGGACCAGTAAGATTTTTTAATTATTTCTAACCCTGTACTAATTATTTCTAACTCCCCCTAAATCCTGACAATATTATTGTTCACTTTAACTGCTTAGAATAAAGTAAATAATTAACAATCTATTTTTTTTCTTCAATGGAATATTGGTTCTAAAACTTCAGTGGAACATCTCCCCCCCCCCCCCTTTCCAATAAAATGAATGATTATTTTTTTTTTTAGGTAGCTGAAATTGTAGGAAGGTTTGGTCTTACTGTTATTACAAGAAATGGCTGTAATCCTGAACGTTTTATCTATGAATCTGATGTCCTGTCAAAGTACCAGGTAATTTTTTTCACTTGTCATGCATTTCTTAATTGTTAAGTTTTTAACAAATTGCAAAAATAGTGAGAAATAAATTGGTGATACGAAACATTTTCATGTAAAGAAAAAAAACCAAGAAAAAAAAGAAGCAATAAAAATTTCTTAACAATGTTTTTTTATACATGCATTAAAAATTGGTACTGCTAAAAACATATTTGTGCTTTTCAATGTCTAATGCATTGTATGCTTTTATTTTTAAAGGCAATGGTATTTAGCTATTTCATTGGTTCTGCTATTTTTATGAACTACATGAGAAATTAGTACAAAGTGCTCATAAACTAGTTTGAAAAATAATAACTTTTTGATACATGTAAAATTAGCAAAGCTTTCATTTAAAATCACAATTTAATTTAAAATACAATTAATATATAACCTGAAGTTAAAATATTAATTATAGGCTTATAAGTGCACATTAAATTTATAATTTCTCTATATTTATTGTTAGTTTGTGGCATCCTGTACCTTAATAAATTTTCCAACCAAAGAGAATTGCTCCCCCCCCCCCTCCAAAAAAATCCCCTGCTGGCATTCCACAGTTTTTACCATATTTCTTACTAATTCTTTCCCATTTTCTCTTTATCATCTTCCAATTGTTTTACCAAGAGTTTTATGCATTGATATAAATACCAACACTAGTTATTATTTCCAGACTAAGTAGCAAGAGAAGCAACAAAATATTCTTGCTAATGGAGCACGCAATTTCTAGTAATATTTTCAATTTTATTGAATGTACCTTTTCACATTCCATAAAAGAGTATTATTTTGTAAATGATGATTTTTTTTTTTCAATCCTTAAAGATATCATTTTCTGAAGAGCATTTCAAAAATTAAAATTTGAAAAATCAAAGACATTTAAAAAAACAATTAAAACTAACCAAGAAAGAAAGGAAAAAAAAAAATCCTGAGCCCTTGTTCACTAGTAGACAGACTCTTTTTGAAAAGAATAAATAAATAAACTTGGTGTAATGCAACAGCAGTGAATGAATAAAGTCTTTTTTGACTAAATTCCTAACTTGTTTTTGTTTGGAGAAACATTGTTAACATCTGCCCTATGGTAAAAAGTTAATTAATGAACTTTAACAAGCAACTTATAAGGGTAAATTTTAACCATATCATACACTGAATTTTTTGAACAGAAAATGTCCCCCCCCCCCCTCCATTCCGCACATCTGGATACTCAGCACAAATCAATGCATTTAACGGTGCTCCTACCCCTACAAATCTTGGATCCAAAAAAAAACAGAGTTGTGCTCATCCTCAGGGTTAGGTGCGTTAAAGCCTGGGTTGTAATGTAGTGCAATGATATAATACTGTTATTTTCCTATCTTTCACTCTTTCTCTTTTTTGCTTAGAATAACATCCACATCGTCACTGAATGGATTTCAAATGAAATTAGCTCCACACATATAAGGTTAGTGAAAACTGTTTTTCTCATTTATTGTTAAAATTCATGTCTTCAGCACTTCAGTTTGATTTCTAACTTTTTTTTTTTCAGTTCGTTATTTTCTGCCTTAATAATGTTGTAAATTGCGTATGAAGTATGATTTAGCAACTGGTAGTTGCAAACTCCTGTTAAGGATTATCCACAAATGATGTCTTGCTTTGTTGGGGAATGCAGTTTGTGAAATTAGGACATTTTGTGACAATCAGAAGGGACCAGGTCACAAGTGTGATATCACATTGTTTTATTATAATATGCTTATGAAAAAGATAATATGCATTATCCAGCCTCCCTTTATAAGAAACACCCTTAAGTCCCCAAGTCTGAGCACTTTTGTGCCAGATTAGAGAGAATCTGCTGTATAGAAAGTGGTACAGAAAATACAAGACTAATAGTTTTAGGAACATACAGTCGAACTTCGTTAAACCGCCAAACTAATTGACAGGCCGTAAGTTGGCGAAGTTCGAGCGTGGCGGTTTAAGGAGGTTTCACCAATTTACTATAAATGGATAATTTTGTAAAATTTTATCTAAAAGCAGGTGTTTTCCCTTCAAATGAGACTTGAATAATTATAGCAAATGGATGCTAAGAGTAAATAAAATGTAACAGCAAATATATAAGACATGAACTTACCAAAACAAATCAGTTTAATGCTTAAAAAAGTAACTATCCAAAGTGCTTTGTTTTTTTTTTTGTTGAGTGCATAATTTATCAACATTTTTTCTACCCGGATATATTATTTATCATTTCTTTGTTCGTTTTATCATTTCGTTCAAGAACAGTCTTAGTTTTTTAACACAATCCTGTGCTTCTTTTCCACTGATTTTAGGTTCTAACACTAACTCCTCGTCGTCACAATCTGATTCGCTATGGTCTGATAGTTCAGGAGATTTAAAAAATTAACTATGTCTTCATTTTTTAGTTCTTCAAATATTGGTTCAGCATGGTCGACATTTAAAAATGCCTCACCATTCATTTCAAGCTCCAGCACATCATTGGCTTCTTGAAATGTTTCTTTAAAATCTGAAATTGCAGGATCTTGAAATATCAGTTGATCATTATTATGGTCATCATTATGGGCTCCTAGCAGTCCCGTATGTTTCCAGCAGTTTTTGATAGTGTCAACACTTACACAATCCCATGCTTTTTTAACAAAGTAAATTGCATCTTTTAATGTGACTTTACAATTATGGTTTTCATTTATATCCTCTACTGTTTTTTTAACCAAAAACCGTCTGTAATGGGCTTTAAACGATTTGATGACTCCAGCATCCATTGGCTGCAAAATTCCAGTAGTATTTGGTGGCAAAAATTCGATTCTCACTTTCGACAGTTTTTTTAGTTTGTGGCATGGTGTGTTTGTCCAGGATTAGCAGCACATTTCTTTTTTGCATTTTCATTGCGTTATTAAATGAACCCAATCATTAAATTCGATTTCGGTCATCCAAGCCTTCTTGTTAAATTGGTATTTGACGTACAGTTCTGGACGAAAGTTTTTAAAGCAATGAGGCTTTCTGGCTTTTCCTATTACCTCTAAAAGTCTCTTGTCACTTCCATCAGCATTTGTGCAGTGAATGGTTGTGATCCTCGTTTTCTTCTTTTTAGAACCTTTCTCGGCTTTATTTGAAATTGTTTTAGAGGGCATCATTGCGAAAAATAAACCAGATTCGTCCATGTTGTAGACGTCTTTCAAGTCATGTTCTGAAATAATTTCAGCCAGCTTTATCTTTCCTGCATCAACTTTCGAGGTGTCGATTGCTGCAGTTTCACCATGTCGAGTATGCAAACACAGACCATTCCTCTTTTTAAATCGATCAAGCCAACCGTTACTGTGAGAAAAATTCCCAACATTCAGTTCTTTACCGAATTTTTGTGCTTGTTCTTTTATAACTTCGTCAGTAACAGCACCGTGATTTTCATTAACTTGGGTGATCCACATCAGTAGAGCATTTTCCAAATTTTCATGCTTCCCTGTTTTCATCTTTTTGACACTGTGCAAGGATTTCTCCAATCCTAACCATTTTTGTTTTTCCTGGAGGATATCTCCGACGGTCCTTCGACTAACTTTTTTCCTCAGAATATCCAAGAAATGAGTAGCAATAAATTGCTGGCTTGCGGCTTGATTTTTACTCTTGAACTCGCAAATTAAAATCTTTTCGTGCACGCTTAGGATAGTTTTCGACATTTTTTCAGAACGAAGTCAGCTAACTGGCCGCTATAATATGCTGAGCGGATCTGCATTAGTTGTTGGTTGAAATTTGAATAACTATCAGTTACAAGCTAAGATCCCCCCCCCCCTCGACTTGACCAGAGAAAGGGCGAAGAATGAATGCTTTTACTGCTATGGGGGAAAGTAAAAAAGGGTGGAAATAAGAGCGATATCCGATAAGAAATCCTGGAAACGTTGGAAACAATGCTCCTTGGGGAACTGAGTTCGGTTGAGGGTGGAGTAAAGGGTCAATTGCTGTCGGAAAGTAGAAGTGCAATTGAATTCTGAAAGAAAAAGATAAGGCCTGATGACTAATCTAGGTACAATTGAAAGAGGCATTAAGAGATCAGGTGCAAGTGACACAGTCATTTTTTTCCTCTGAGGCACGTGGTCCTTCGCTCCAGTGAATTTGCTTATCTCCCACCTTGAATCCCACTTTAAATTGTTTGACATTCTTTTCAAGGTGGCGGTTTAAACAACTATTTTATCATGCTGAGAAGACTGTTTCCAAAGAAAATCACTGGCGGTTGGCGGAAATTGAGGTGGCGGTTTAATGAGGGAATTTGCATTACATTCCTATACGGAACGTTTTTTCACCATTTTTCTTGGCGAAGTGCGAGGGTGGCGGTTTTTCGGAGGGCGGTTTAACGAGGTTCGACTGTACTTCATATTTTACTCTCCCAATGCAAGAGGGCCACAACTCAAAGGCAACTTGTTTTTCTTGAGAAAAATTGAGAAATTTTAACCATAAATTAAAAATTAGTTTAATGTTGATTCATATTATTTATCTGTCATTGAATAACATTTTGGATTATTTAATCTTATAAAAGTATTGTTTTAATATTAGTGTTTAATTTTATGCAACAATTGTAGAATTATCTCATTTCCACTTCAAGCAATTACTTGAATTATTTTGAGTAACTGAAAAGAAAAGCACATGAAAATAAATTGAAAACATTAAACAGAAAAATGCTTAACAGGAAAAATGGTGCAGTATGAAGTGATTTAGTGGTTTAAATAGTCTATTGTGCAACTTAACACAAATCTTTTAACGGAAAAAAAAAAAAACAGTTCAATTTGCTCAGTTCTATGTTGAACAGCATGTCAACTGCATAGCATTAGTACACAAAAAATGAACTAAGGAAAACACAAACCACTTCTAAATCTGTATTTTGCAATCTCTTGCAAAAAGTGAATGATATAGAAAATGTTACCAGTTATTGTAACTTTGATTATAAACTGAATTTCCAAGAAAACCCATTCATGTCAAACCTTTTATGTGTGTATATATACCTTTCTTTGTAGGCGAGCATTACGTAGAGGGAAGAGTGTTAAATATTTAATTCAAGATTCAGTTCTGCAATACATAAAAGAACATGGATTATATGCTTCAGAAAAGTAAGGCTAATTGTTTCAGTTTTAATGGTTACAAATGTTAATTTATTGTTATAGTTGTGATATAATTTCGAGTTAGTTTTGTTAACGCATTCAATTCCTAATTATGCATCTCTGCAATATCATATCTCATTAATTAAATTAAATACAGAGGTGGCTCAAAGTTTATCGACATTTTGAAGTCCAGTAATTGGTAAAGTAATCTAAAGATAAAATTTAACACATACATTTGAAATGACATACAACATCCAAAAAAATTTAAAAACCTGTAAACAAATACAGAAAAAAAGGCCAATAGACTTAAAGTTGCTAAAACGTGCCATCCAGCAATTAATTATATTCACTTCCACAAGTGCAACTGTGGTGCCGACAGTATTCGACATTTCTAAACTATACTGCTAGCGCAAAACTGGTATCTGCAGACGATCTCAAATTGAGCTATTGCCGTTTAAAAGTTTTGGGCCTCCATGTATTTGATTCCGAGGATAGTTTTCCAGAATTTTTTTTTAAATATTTTCTTCTGTCAAATAACTATAAAACATTGTATTTAGGTAAAATACGCTACAAAGAACCACTTGGTGACAATAGCTCAATTTTGTTAAAAAAAGCAGATACGACTTTTGTACTCAGCACCGCAGTATACTGCTGTACTAAGCACAAAAGTCGTATCTGCACTTTGTAACAAAATTGAGTTATCGCCACCAGGTGGCTCTTTGTGACGTATTTTACCTGAATACAAAATTATATGGTCATTTGAGAACGGGAAATATTATTAAAAAAAATCTGAAAAAGTTTCATCTGAATCAAATACATGGTGGCGCAAAACTTTAAAGAGTTTTATCTCAGTTGAGCTCGACTGCAGATGCCACATTTGCACTTGGCACAGCAGCATAGTTCATGTTGATAAAAGAGACTGGACATTTTGAGCATTGCTCAAATAAATATTGTTTTCATAATTGTATTATTGAAGGCGTACGTAACACCCTATGTCAAATCAAGCATGTGCACCAGATGTTTTTTCACTACAAACATTATTCGTTTAATTATTAGATTTTCAACTGTTTATTGGTTTGCTCACCCTGATTTTTTTTTTTTGCAAATAAGCAGAACCTCGATTATCCGAAACTTGGTTTAACTAAAGTTGGTTTTCTGAAATTTTACTTTCTTTGGTAAGTGAAACAATTGCCTTCAAAGTCACCGGAGGCAACTATTTATTTTTAGGAACCCACTTATTTGTAGATTTTTGTCACTCCCCCTCCCCCGCTCAAGCTCATCATTAAATTTCTTATTCTCTATAAATAATCCTAAATTTCAAATTCTTGTTAAATTCAAAAGCGCTTCAAGTAAAGTACTGCTTTATAATTATTTCTTAATTCCTTTTTTATGTTTACAATCAGAGAACAAAAAATAAATTGAATGCTTTATTGATAAAAGAATAATGCATTTAATTAGTTTAACTCTTGTTAATTCGAATACCCTTAAGACTAACTTCATTTCCGATCCCCATCCTATTGTGTGTTGCTTATTATTGCTTGCAAGAGACAAACTACAGTTAAGACTAATTGATTTTAAAGGTCCCTTGGAGTTTGTTTTAACTTGTTTGACTATATTAATGTTTACAATAATATTTTATATGTATTATGCATATATATCAAATTTAAACAGCATTTCCTAGCTTGTGTAATGTTCATTGAACACGTTTACTGCTCATAACTATAGTAATATAATGAAACACATCATATTTAGTAGTTACAGTAGATGCTGAATGACTGAATCAACCGCTTTAACCCTTTCGTGGGCCGTGGGAAGATAGCTTCCCACCTACAAGATCCTACAAAATACACCTGTGGGAAGCGCAATTCCCATTATAATATACTGATGCTGCTATTAGAACGTTGGGAACGGAATTTCCCGCTTCAATTTTGTGCTGTCATCTAGTGTTCAATCGACTGAATGGAATTGGCGGTAATTTTGGTTTCGAATGCTTGAAAGCTTTATGTGAGATTTGTTCTACTAATTCTGTTTTGATGTGACATTTGTACTGCTCAACGATTTTTCTGCAAACGTGAGTGGCAAATAATCACCATTCAATTTAATTTTCTTTATGACTGTAAATGGTTCCGTGGGAAGGATACTTCCCACCCCTGAAATTTAAATGTAAAAATAAAATTCGGCAAAATAAAATGCATTTCCTTAAATGTTATTGCTTAATTGTTAATAAAACATAAAAAACTGGGAGGAATTCAAAAGAAAAATAAATGGCCCACGAAAGGGTTAATAAATCAAATACAGTATAGAACCTTTTATCCGGGAACCAAAAAACCGGGAAACCAGAAAAAAGGGAAATTTCACCGATTTTCCCGCCATTTTTAAAAATATGCATTTTTAGCACTTTTTATGAAAGGTTTTTTTTTTGGAAGACCTCAATACCCATGAACGGTTTCTTTACAAATACCATATCACTCGCAAAAAGCAAAAAAAAACTTTAAAGCTAAAGTCGAAGGGTCACGCGGGGCAGAATTTCCGAAATATTTTCTTGAATTCAAAAGTACACTCGTAAATAAAATTTTGCTATTTTATTATGGCTGAAAACTAAAAAAATAAATATTGTCACCTTCTATGCAATTTTTTATTGAATTACCGGTAATTAAAACCGTTTAGAGGGTAAGTGATGTCGCGAAAAGTGCTTGAAACGCTGAAAACCAGACTCGCTAATTATCTGAATAGGATCGTGGAATCCAGAGATCGTTAAACACAAGACTGGAAGTAATAAGGCTGCAAGAACTTAAAAAGCAAATTTCTATTGATATTTATGCAATGCAAAACAGTAATTAACAATAATTACCTTAATCGCAAAAACAAACCTATTTAAAAAAAAAAAAAAAAGAAAAGGAAAAAAACGCGTTTATAGTAACGAATTTATGTAATACACTAGTAGACAAATCGCACGTTTATTTTCAAAAATTTGTTTCTTGCCCTTTCCTTCATTTGCTTTTTTTTTTAAAAAACATTATCAAAAAGTGTGCCCCTCCTCCCTTAATTTTATTATTATTATTATTTTGAATTTGAGTCGTATGTTTTGTGAATAACTAAATTTTTTGGTTTTTCAATTTTTCTTTCACTAGTATTTTTTAATATTTCAATATTTATAAGCACACATTTCTAAACCTTTTTCTTTTTATTTTAAGATGCCTTACTATTAACCATAGTAAATTAGGTTTTATAAACAATTGGCAAACATAGCTTCTTAGCAATCCAGAAAACCGGGAAATTCAGATATCCGGGATGGCAATGGTCCCAAACATCCCGGATAATCGGTTCTCTACTGTAGTCAAAAACAGAACAAAATCCAGATTTATTTAACTAACCCCAATTTTAAATCCGCGGCTTTATCGAATCAAAACTGTTTAGAACAAACGTTATTCATACAAGCGTATATGTATGCATTTAAATGCAGAGTTATTATTTCTCAGGTCTCTAAACAGCCATTTTAAGTGCCCCTATTTTGTCTTGAAATTTTGATTTACCAAATGTAGTCAGCTTCCAGTCACTTTGGCTGATCAAGGTTCTGCTATATTTAATTTTTATGTTTAAATAACAATACTAATGTGTTACTCTTTTCTTTTTCCTTTGTGTCATCCACTTGGAACTAAAGTAAGTACCATGTTACATTTCCTGACATCTGTGATTCAAACTATGAGTACTTAAAAAAGGTTTGTGATGATATGTTCATTGAAAATGAGCAGGAAACTGCTGTATGAACCACCAGATACTTTTTTTGCTGCATTGTAGGTTTGGCACAATTTTTTTGAAATTGCTTTGAATAAATATAAGGTGATGAAAAAATGCACATATCATAAATAGCAATTACTGTTATTGTGTTCTTAACCGATAATATTATTCAGCTGTGATCCAATGAAAATTATGATCATTTCACTTACTTATAACTGGTTATAACTTTTTTCTGGTTAATTTAGACCTTTCAAGCTTTGGAGCTTAGGAAGGAAATCCTAAAGCCTATTTTTACGGGCTTTTATATCATATTAAATTTTAAAAGATATAGCATTTCATGTAGAAAGTACCATTTAAGATGTAAAAATGCATTTTTTATTTAATATCTCTTTAATTAACAATCCAACAAAGTAGCGACATGGCCACCTGGGATTAATGTGAAATTTCATTCTTTGATTTCTGTGGTTTGAACCTTAACTCCCTTCTCGAGGAGTTTGCGGGACTTAAATAGGTAGATGCTTGTACATAGAATGGTCAGTATTGTAGTTTATAAGATGATGTGATATTCGCCATTAATTCCACAAAAGTAAAAATTTTAATTTCATGCTATACCTAAATGTTTGATATGTGCTTTTTTGATTTTCTTATGTTTATTGCTTCTATTTCTATTTCACCTTGCTTTGGAATGAAATTGCATGTTGAGTTCGTTCACGAATTCTTTTGTACAATTTAGGTATGAGCACAGCTAAAATTAGGCAGGACATAATTTGCATAGGCTCTTATGGGAGCTCAACTACTATACTTTTGAATTTGAAAGTAATGTTATGTACAGGGTATCCACGTACTTCGAAAGCTGATTTCGACTATGATCGAAATTTATTATGAAAAATTATGATTTTCAGATAAAAAGCTAAAAAATTATGGACTTTGAGTTCTAGAATACATGTACTTACCAAATTTTATGAACTTGGCATAAAGTGTATATATTTTAATTGTTATTTCCCTTTTAATATTCATAATTTTTTGTTTACCAATATTTTTTAACCTTTCGATGTATCATATTTTGTACTTGAGATTTTGCACTCATAATCTTACAGCACAAGCTCGAAAATTTTAATCTATTTACTTCGTAGGTTTGTTGCTCATAATCAATTCTAAGATAATTATCATTAATTTTTTTCAGTTTTTACTTCAAATTCATGATGATTTTAGAAAATATAATTGGTCTAGTAGAATATGAAGATCAATGAATTTTTATGGCATTTTTTTTTTTTTTTTATAGATCAAGAAATGTTACAAAATTACTCAAGTTAGGGAATTTTTTTCATTGTTTATAAGGCTTTTTTAAAATTTTGATGATTGTATATTTTAGACATGATTTTAGCAGTTAATAAGTTATTGGTAGCTGCATTTTTTCTCCAGTGAAAAACTGCAGGCTTTTAAAATGATTAGTATTTTTGTATTTGTTTTTAAAATGTTTCTTTCATTTGAGTTAAATTTTCAAAATATTTCATTTTTTACCTTAATTAATCGTTTATTATTCACCAGTAGTTTGATATCACTATTCTTGCAAATTTCAAGATTCTTTTGTTTCAAAACATCATTTTACAATTTAAACTTTTAGCCAATGTTTCTAATGATTGGAAAAATATTTTGTATCATCTCAGCTTTTTTTTTTTTCTAGTTAAATCCCCCACCACCACAAAAAAAACTATTTTTTCCTGTCAGAAAATTCTATTCTTTTGTTATAACACATTAAATTTCATTTTTTCAAAAACATTTAAAAGAAAATAGTTTTACTAAGAGCTCAGACATATATGCCTTACAAAACATTTTTTTGCAAGTATTTGCAACAGATTTCCAGAAAAGATACATTGAAAAAAGCCTATTTATCATTATCGTTACTGAGTGTTCCTACACTCCTTCCTGCATAAAAAAATAGTGCTGAAATCACAGCATAAAGCTTGATTCTTTTTCTTTTTTTTTCAAACAAAATATTATGTTGAAAAATATCTCGAGAAGATACCACTTGATATTCTGAATCAAATACCAAACAATAGCATGAGATATAAAAAAATATCCAACTGTGATTGGTGTCAAATAATAAATTATAATTACAGTTATTATTAGTTCTCTATATCGAGATTAACCTTCTACTTCTGTTTAGAAAGCCCACTTGGGCCCTCTAACCGAACAGTACCAAATATTACGTTCAAAACCCTCCTGTTTCAAGTTAATCAAAAGCCTTTGATAGAAGTTCATTTAAACTGGCTGAAACAGAATTATTAGCATATAAAAAAACTAATGCATTATTAGGTAAAATGAGATACAACGTTTAAAAGCACAAATAAGATTAAAAGATTAAACGTTTTAAGAGGGGCAAACATGTTTCGGATGCAACTAATCTGATCTATATTTACCTATTCTGATATGTCAAATATGACTTCAGCACATGCTTTGATCTGATTAGTCCATCTTCTCCCTTTTTTCATATTTAAACTCTCCCATGACCATCTTTCATTCCATTTGCTTGCCGGGCACTGTTGCCTTCGAAACATGCCCCCCCCCCCTTTAAAACTTTCAATCTTAATTGTGCTTTTAAACGTTACATCTCATTTTACCTAATTTACGCACAAAGCTACATCGCTTTTTAATTAATGCATTATTGCTTTTAGGAGTTGTTTAAATTGATACTTTTACTAGAATTTTACTATCTTCCATTTCTTAAAAGATAAATAAGTTTCAATATGTCTTTAAAATATCATGATTTCGGAAACAAGAATAAAATATTTATTCATTTCATTTTAAGTTTCACTAAGCCCTTCGTGGAAAGAAATGTTAAAAAAATATATTTTGTCAGTTGAATGATTGTGACTTGATTTGATTTCTTTCAGGAGCTGATGTCACTATAAACATAAGAATTTATCTCAAAAAAGAACAAGATGCAATATGTTCTTTGCTTGTGTTCCTAAAGGACGATGTTACATTATGTTTATATGATAATCTACAGAATATTGTACAGCAAGTTAAGCTCCAAATGTAAAAAAAAATATATATTCAAAATTTTTAATAAAGTTGCTTTAATTGTACATACGTATGGTTAAATCATAGGTGTATGCAGGGCAGATTTTTCAGTTCAAGAGAGAAAAAAGCAAAGGGGTATGAATGAGCAAGAACTGTTTTCTTTTTAATCAAAGAGTTTGAATTTATTCAATATTTATTCATGGCTACAAAAATTTGAACAGAACTTAAGAGCTAAATCTAACAATTTTAATTAATTTTAAACAGTTGTTTCCAGAGTCTGACAAAGCCTAAGTGACTAAAAACATCCTTAACGATTGGTTTTTCAGAACAAGAATCTTTCAGTAGCCATGTAGCAAAGAATTCGTCTATGAATTCAGAGAAATAAATTGTCTGGTGCCTAAATTTTTTTTCTGGTTCCTAAGAATTTACAGTTCTTGTCTCGGTCTCTGGCCATTTCCCTATTTGTAAAACATCCTGCAGGTGCCTGTGCACAAAATTGCTGTGAAAAGTTGTTTTTGTTTGTATATATATGTATCAAATAATTAATGTTTAAAAGAAATTATAAAAATAAAAATCATTATAAAGAGTTTCATTCAGGAAAATTCATTTCAATGAACTAATTTTCTGATATAACTGCATGGTTTGATAATAAATAGTTGATGATAAATGATCCTTCGTTACCATACTTTATTTCTGGATAACTACGTCTGTATGCCTGGAAGTCAGGGAAAGTCATGAATTTCAAGCATGATAGAAATTGGTGAAGAGAGTCATGGATTTCAGCAAAAAATGTCCAAGAGTCATGGATTTCAGCAAAAAATGTCCAAAAATCATGGATTTCGTGCTTGGGACTGATCGCTGAATCTTCCTATATTGGAAGAACAAAAATACTTCTCATCTACACTGCTCAAAACAATGAAAGTATTGTAAGTTTTATGTAAAATAAAGGTCCAAGATAACTTTTTTTGAACAGAAAATAGAAGAAAAATGCTTTTTTTTTCAAACTCTGGAGTAGGCTAATTTTGAGCGCGACGTCAGGAACGCTTTATCGGCAGCAGAGTAAGTTGAAATTTGTATTTCAACTTACTGAGAGGTTAAGTAAAAAGCAATAATTTACATGCAGTAAGCAATGCCTTAACGAAATTATTTAACCAAAATCAGAAGCTTGGACAGTAGTTGGTTGGTTGGTTGGTTAGGGGGGGGGAGGCAACAAAAGTCGAAGTAGCAGAAGCCACGAGAATTTCACATAGTGTAGTTTCCAGAGCCTGGAACTGATTTTAAAAGACTGAAAATGCAGATTGATGACAAGAGTAAGGTCATAGGCGTGGAGATGTCCAATAAAGATCAATAATTAACGTTAACGACTCAGAGAGGCTAAAATATGGATGCTACTTTTGTTTTACAGCACTTTCATTTGGCTACTGGCACCACAATTTCGTTTCAAACTGTCTGAAGTGGGCTTCATGTTGTAGATGTGTATACTCATTGTCAATGGTACGTGCCACATTAACAACAAAGCACTGTCGTGCCTCCGGGAGTGGAAACAGCCGGTGAACTAGTGAAAAAATGCATGCCACAATATTCTTTTCTCTGACGTGTCCCATTTTCTGTTCAGTCTGATAATCGGCATATCATTATCTGGAGGTAACACAGCACTAAAAATAACACTGTGTTCATACGCGGAAAAGTCAGATTCCGTGGTGCCAGAATGATAGTATTGCTGCTAGTTCACTCGTTCTGTTTCCCACTCCCTGGAGGCATGACAGTGATTTGTCATTAACGTAACATGTATCATTGACAATGAGCATACAAAGAGACTCCTGAATTTCGATGCCTTCTCCGAAACTACCCAATGAAATAAATATCTTCTGAATTTTCATCAAAACAATAACATTCCATCCAAAAAATAATATTTCACTGATAAAATTTTTTAGAAAAATCCGTACAGTAAAACGATTGAAATTGCAAAAGTAAAACCTTTTCATACACAAAACACGAGTACAAAAATTGTATAGACTCTATAATTTTAGAAACATGTTTCTTTCATTTTTCTTTTTTTATCATTTTTATTTTCCATAAAGTGCGATAAAACCTTATGAATTTTTCTTCAATTTCCTAAATTTTTAAATGCTGTATTTTCTCTTATAAAAGAAAAAACTTATGTCTAATTTTGAAACTTCTTTTTTTTCAAACCCATAAGTTGTAAATTTTAAACATCAAAACTAAAAATAGTATCTTGAATTTCGGGTTCTACACTAAAAAAATACATTACTATTGCAAACCAAGTTATGGCTCTTCTGTAAAGCTATCATCAAAAAAATGTACAACAAGCATTTTTCAGAAGCCAAAATGGATTGAAATTGTGGTGAAATTTTTACTTCACGCAATTTACGTTCCACCAGAGTTCAATCTTCAACCTTAAAAAACGAAGTAAAGTGAAGTTATTCATGGGCAGCCAAGCTGTTTACGTTTACCTTCATCAGCGCAGAATTCAAAGCTTTGAAATTTTTATTTAAAGGTTAGTATTATTTTGGTGTACTTAAATGTTGTTCTTGATTGTTTATTGTTTTCACTTTTGAAATGTAATGCATACTGAAATTTTAGACCAAAATTAATGTATAAATAAAAAAGGGAAAAGAGAACAATAAAAACAAAAAGTCTTTATTGTTAAAGTACATATTTTAAGAGATCAACAATAAGTCCTCAATGCAATAGATTACATTGTAGTGTAAAGAAACCAGAAACTTGAGTCTTGTCTTGATTGTATAACAGTAATTAAAATATTTTCTTCACGCTTGGAATATCAATCTGTTCAGAATAATTACACAAGCTATATAAATATTTATGGCACATTTGATTACCCTAAAACCTAATTGAAACAGAAATATTAGATTGTACAGAAGAAAAAATAATTCTCCTTTGCTGTCAGTTAATATTAATTTCTATTGATTAAATTATCGCTAAAGCACAGAGCAGACAGCCTTAAAATACTAAGACTCGAACTATCATTGTGAACTCTTGGAAGGTTGTTCAGTATATTTGTTTTTTAACATTAAAAGGAAAATTGAAAACTTTCAAAATATGTAATGCACTGTAGAAATATTAGATGTAATTTAAACTCCAATATTAAATAAACTTATAAAAATTTTGGGGGAGAGGAAGCACATTAATTTATTAATATAAATAGTTAAACAATCTGAGAAAAGTTGAGTGATAAAATAAGAATTATTTTTTCAATCAAGGAACAAATGAAAGAAAAAATTAAGCATTTTTTTTACATTAAAACTTTTTTTTTTAATACAGAATACAGTAAAATGTTTTGATTATAATAATTTTGATTTTTAAATAAGTATGCAAAAGAAGTGCAGGTCAACAGTTTAGTGCTAAGATAACAAGTAAATAAAATTAAAAAAATAATAATAAAAAACATTATATGAAGTTATAAACAAATTTTGCATTACACAAATTGCAATATACTAAATGCAAACATTGTATTTTTAATTGAAAAATTGGGGAACATTTTAAGAGTTGTTTCATTTGTAGCCTTACCATTTAAAATTAGGTGCATAAAAATGCATACAATGAGGAATACATTGTTTTATTCATCTGTATTTTATAATTGAAATGAAATTTAATCCTCATTAAATGTTTAGTCTCACGTCGCCACCCCCCACACATTTAGCCATAATTAGCTATCTAGACTCATTTTCAAGGAATTGCAATACTTTTTAATTGCTTTAAACTGTATGACTTAGGTTTGTTCAATGGTTAGATGGGTAAGTTGAGTTCAAATTTGAAAGTTTGCCGGAAACTAAGTTTTATGGCTAGCATTAACGGCTACTATTTTTTTTCTTTTGTTTGGGGGGTGGGTAGTATAAAACAACCATTTAACATATAATCAATCAATTTAAACAAGGTAATTTCACTTTACTGTCAAGCATTTTTAATGAATCCAGCTCAAAGAAAGTAATATTTAAAAGCTTTTACCATATATAAATACGTAAGAAATGAAACACACAATACAACCTTTATGTTTCATGCCTTCCTATAAATAAAAAGCAATATAAAATTTAAGATCTATCTAAAATAAACGAATTCAAAAGCAACAAAAGTTCAATGAAACATTTTAGCTTAAAATTGTAAAATATTGAAAGAGGATATTCATTCTGCAAATAAATATCTTCTAGCCACAATGAACATTTTTAATCTCACATTAGGTTAGAAACTCTAGAGTCAATATTTTTAGAAGCCTATACTTTTTCTGTCAAATTAATTTCCACATCCAATCTTACTAATAGTTCATTAAATTCTATGAAAGAATTTTTTGGATCAAACAATTGTGCAATGATACACATATTTACAAAACCAAAGTTAAGATAATTAAATACGTGTTGCGTTGTTTAAATGCCAGTCTTTGATGCAGATATTTATTGCAGTTCAAACTTTATAAATTAAAAGACAATTTTAAGAGGTGTTTGGGAAGAAAACCCTCAAGGTTTGCTAGGGCCATCTGAATTCTGGTGCTAAATGAATCTGGACAAGGAACTGCTTTTTCACTTACATATAAAAGTGTTATTAAAATCTTTGCTTCATTTTACTAACATTTGTTTTTCGGAATATATTTTTAAAACAGTTATATTTACAGAAACTGGACAAAATGCAATTGCAGTCATCTCAAATTCACACAACCTGGGGAACTAGGAATTAGCATATTTAAAAATTTCAAGTCACTGACTTTTTTACACATTTTGTAATGTTACATTACAAAATCCGCACAATTTTTTTCAAAGAAGCCATTTCTAATGTATGACAGGAAAATATATTGTAAACCTATCTAATAAAATTATTCCAAAAAGATAAGTTTGTTTTCTGCATTTTAATTCATGACTTTGGCTTGTCTATAATTTTGAAGCAGGCTCTTTGCTTGAGGTTTCTACTAATCACCCATGTTGGAAATTTTTAGTTTAATAAACTTTATCTGTTCCATAAACTATGGCGCATTAATAAATGGTACGCGTAAGAGTGGTATATGGCACAGTATAAAAAAATCATGAAACTTGGTAAAAATTAATAACCTTGTTTTTCATATCATTTTTCACATAGTATTTCCATCTAAAATTCCTACTCAACATTTAACTGCAAATTTCATTGTTTACATCTCAAATATTGCGCAGATATCAGCAGATTTGAGAGCTGACATGTTATCTTACATAAACGTTTGAAATGTTCTTAGAAAACAAACAAAAATGGTTACAGCCCAAAATACAAATTTCACCATCATTTCAAGCATACAGCTTAACTACTTTTATAAAGCTCAGAAAAACTAACCCCAGTAAATGGATTTGACTAAAAATCCAAATTCTCATAGAAGCCCCAAATTTTGGTTTGAAACACGAAGCAGTTCTCAAAAAGAACTTCATTGTCACAGAATACAGTTCTCAGTTCAAAATATCAGCTTTTGGCTGAAGGTAAACAGTAAAAGACAGTTTTTAAGCAAACAATTTCTCAAAACAAGGATGGCAGTAAGGCTTGTCATTCTGTTCTTTGAAAGTGCCTTTGTTGAGTTGTTTCAAGCAAAAGGAACACACAAAATGTTCGGGGTGAAACTTTCGGGACATAGCAGTAACACAGCGGCCACTAATGGGTTTATGACAGCCAGCACACAAAGATCCTCTTTTAGCATGGTAATGAAGTTCGCAGTACGGTTGCCCTTCGTGATCGTAAAAACTTCCGCCATTGAATGGCTGGCGACAATCCTGTGAAAAGAAAAGTATGATTTTGAACTCAGAGCAAGATGATGTTAAGAACTCAAATTCTCATAAAAATTTCAAAAAAACCTTTCCCACTTCTGTAAACATTAAAGATAATTTTGACGTAGAAAACCCAACAATAGTGAAGATAGAACTAAAGTTCCAAAATTGCTAAGTCCATTTTCCCACTCCTTTAAATGTAAAGCTTAATTAATTGCACTCACATCAGGACTTCTAAATGAAAAATAAGCAATTTTGATATTTACAAGATAAAATATCTTTTTCCCCCCACAAAAAGGGGGGGTGTGTAAATCTTATTAAAAGAGAATAAGCATTAAACCAGTAGAATTACAGGGACAAGGAACAGTTATTGTATAAGGTACATAACAAGTACTGCTTTTTCCGTAATTTTCCAGCATTTATTCTTGCTATTTCATTGCTCAACAAAGTGAACTAAAAAAATTTTTTGAATTTTGAACTTTACTAATCTCTTTAAGCTCACAACTTTTTTAAACAACATAAAAAGTAAATCTGACCAAAATATTTCGATAAACTTGTGGTAGTAAGGAGTTCTAAAGCAGTAGTATTACCCCTACTAAAATATGCTGACTGTATGACAAATTTATAGATTTAAATAATAATAATTGAACTGCTGCAAAATTTCTTCAAATGTACAAAATAAAGCTTTTCATATACTGTCGGCCCCGCTTAAACGAATACTGTTGGTTCCAAGAAATATTATTCGATTAAGCAGGGATCTTTAACATTAAGTCTATAGCATCGGTTCCAAGATATTTTATTCGTATAAGCGGGGTATTCGTTTATCTGTTATCCGATTAAGCGGGGAAGACAGTATGTATAAAAAAAGAAAATTTTTGAAACTAAAAGCTTTTAAAAATAAATTATAACGATATTATAGTTTAATTTATTTATTGATTCAGGAAGCTTTTTTTTTTTTTTTTTTTTTTTTTTTTTTTTTTTTTTTTAAGAGAACATAACTTGTCCATAAAAAATTGCAAAAAAATAAACTAAGCATTGATTTTTAATTTTATAGCACTATCTAAAAAGTCAAAATAAAAATTTAAAACAGAGTTACAAAAATTAGTAAATTTCATAATAGAAAAATACATTAACACTACATTGCATGCAAAATGCATAACATGCTCATTTAAAGTGGCACATACAAAGCATGAGAGATTAGAGCAAAAGCAAGTATTTTTACACAAATTAGCATCCTAGAAAAATGCATTTGCTCACATGTATTTTAAAATTTTAAAAATGAAGCATTAGTTCATTTTTTTTTATTTGGAAAATGAAGAAAAGATAAATTAATAGAGAAAGATTATGTGATTACAAATTTAAAATGATGCAAAAATAAAAACATCAAAATTCCAAAAAACATCAAGTATGCAAAAATGTCTACTGTTCTTTACTTTGGAGCAGCAAAATCTAAGTTGATAAAAACTAGGAAAAATTACACCAAGTTTTTTGATTATTTAAGTTCAACCTTGGAAAAAAATTTCAAAACTCAAAATTACCAAAATTTATTTTCGAGAAAAATATTTCGAACAAAAAACATATAAATTAACCTTGAAAACGTATTACAAGACATGAGCGTTAAAAAATTATACTCTTAAATATTTATTTCGTAGGTGAATCTAAAACTAAAATGCATAATAAACACAACCTTTTCTAAAATTCAAAAACGTAGTACAAAGGTAAAGTTTGATGTTCTACGTGCAGGCCCGTCATTTAGGGGCCCCTGACTTTAGGAAATCAATGTATTGGCATATAAGTTGGGGTGGTTTCTGTCACTTTTTGGGAAATTTTACATTGTGTATGCACCATTTGCCCCCTCCCCCCCCCCCCCCCGCTGGAAAATTTCAATATGACGTCCCTGTCTACGTGGCTTTTCAGAAAGTACTTCAGTTTCAGGAAGATTTTTGTCAGAAGCACATGCTTTCAAATAGCTTTTTAATTTAAGTAAAAGAAAACTTAAAAAACGACAAGAGATTAGGCAAAACAACGCAAATAGGTCTTTATATAAGGCTGCTGGAAACTGGAAATCAGTTGCCAGTTGTTTTGCATGTGCTTTTTCGGTTGACTTGTTTTATGAATTTACTTGCTCGTTTTTGGTTTTTATGAAACTCTATTTTATGCCCCATGAAGAGGTATGCTTAATGGTCAACAAAAAGTTTTTTGCTGGGTTTTAAACTCTGGTTTTATCACTTTGGATTGTACTTCTACCTGAATCATCTCGTGTTACTGCTCATTATAAGTTAATGTTTGGAAAATTTTATTTTATTATGATATTTTAGTACTCATTAAACTTATTATTAATAATAAGAAGAAAGCATGTCATTTATTAGCTTTTATGAACACCATTTTTGCTTTAGGTTTAATAAAAAAACTAGAGCTTTTGGGAAAAAATAATTTTTTTTAGTAAAAAATATCTTTCTGTTGTGCTTGTGCTAATTAGAGGTATTCACCTTACATGATAGTTATTGCCTAAGCAATTAAAAAGGCCTCGTAAAGAGCATATTTAAAACCCAACTATTTACAAAAAAAAAATACTATTTTACCTACATTTCTGTTTTAAAGTTGAAGAAAGGGACATACATATACTGCTCAATCCCTACACAAATGAGACATTTTTATCCACTTATTCCCTGAATTTTAGACTTTGGTTTTTTAGTGCGATATATTCAAATACAAGATTCATTATGTACCACAATAAGAAGTATCAGTTTTCTGAAAAATTTTCTTGTCTTTAAAAAATGAACCCACAAGTACACATCATTATTTTTCAAAGTATTTATTTATTTTTTTTTTTTTTTTTGAAAGTTGGTACTTGGTATTATGATACTTAATGATTCCTTACATAAATACATAACAATTAAAATAATAAGTTTAAAATTTTGGGAATAAAATGCAAATATATTATTAAAAACGTCACGTCTGCAAATGGATTGAGCAAAATACGGTAAATTACCAAAAATGATCATCATTAAGAAAATATAATTCTTAATGCACCACATTCTCACGCTAAACTTTAAAATTTATTTAATTCATATATAAATCTTTTGGCATGCTTGGAATGAAACGTGTTATCATCTTTAATTTTTAATAAATAGCTAGTTTTAGAAAGAAACTCTTTTTAAATACTCTACTACTTTTTATGCCACACTAAAAGTTGGATTGTAAAAATATTTTGGCAGAAAAAAAGTATGTAAAAAATGTAATTTTCCATATCAGTTTAATTTATGTAGTGTAGTATTATTTTTAATGAACTTATGACACTTTCCTATGAAACTTCATTCATATGGAATATTTCCTTTGCATTAAATTTTTGAACCAAGAATAAAAACGAATTTATGCTATCTATTACGTCGAACCTTATTAAGAAAAACCTTGTTCAGTAATGACAAAATTAACTGGAGATTTTTTTTTAATCCGAAACAAGTACATAAAATTTTTTACAAGTACATAGAAATCTATATTTTCAATATTAAATCTTGTGATCTCTGAATAAAACATAAAGGTAGTGGGGGAGCGGAAATAAAACAGAGCAGTGGCGCAGACATGGGGGGAGCTCCCAGAAGAATGAAGATGAACCCTTTGATGAAACCAAACTGCTTAAAATTGTGCTTATTGAATTAGACATTTGGAAATTTACCAAGAGATTGCCTCCCTGCATCCATTACCCCCTCCTTAATTTCACCAAAAAAACTTAAATGTTTTTTCTCTAGGACTTCAAATTAAAAAAACTTCTGAATGTGGGCCACCTTAGCTCTTCCTAGAGAGCAATTTAGGATGTGCCACTAAAACAGAGCGTTAAAATACTTGGAGTGATGTTATGAAACTAATCAATAGTTACTAATTGCTTCCAAATGCATTCAAAGAGTTCATTCGTCCTAATATAGGCATATTTGTCTTGACATAATAACTAGTAAGTAGTTTTCTTTTAATTTCTATTTTAATCATATTTTAACCATTTTTTGAACAGGTAAGTGTTTTCTATTACAAACACTACACTATGAATGTACTCAGAGGGGCAAGGAGAAATTTTTAGTGGGCATACAAATTGTTTATCAGTTTTTATATTTTTATAGATCTCGTATCCTCCAAAAAAAAAAATCTAGTTAAGGAGGTATTATTTTATTTGTCGGATCTTGAATATAGTGCACTTTTATTATTGCTTTGATACTGGAAAGAATTCTCAAAAAAATGCAGATTTCTTGGTTCATAACAAAAATGTTCATCTTAGTAAAGTTCGACTGTATTTTAAACAAGTTTACCTCTAAGTATGACTACAATATGTAAGACATCTAAAAAATACCACTTCCTGTGTGTTAAGAGTACGCTATCAAATGTTAATTGATTATGTTATGGCACATATCATCACTCCATAAAGAGAAAAGAGAAACAAATCTAGACAGAGAGAGGCTACCAAACAACTGAAACATGCTATAGAGGATTTGCTTCTCACTTTTTTTGAAGATGAAGTCACCCCTCACTTTTTTCTTGCTATATAATGGCAGTGAGAACAATTATTTCCAGAAAATAAGAACGTTTAAAAGGCTAAACTCTGATAAATAAATTCGAAGTAATATGGTAACTCTTTTTTTGAATTTATATCTTATTTTACCTTACTCAAAATTTTAAATGAAGATCTCAAAAAAAAAAAAACTGTTAAACCATGTGTTGTGGTTGGTAAGGGGGACACTGTAGTGAAAAGTGAAAAAGATGTGATGCTAAAAGATTGCAACAGCGATCCCCAATCGAAAACCCAAACTCTCGTTAGTAACAATTTTGAGTAAAAAGCTTTCACAATGCGAATACCTCTAAGAAATAGAGGCTGCAAAGATGTAATGAGTTTATTCTGCAAGAAAATCAACTCATGTGTAAGAATCTTGAAGGGATATGGAGGTTGTGATCCTTGGAGTTTCCTCTGAAACGGTCTAAAGATAAGGAAAACCTCTCTTTTTGCAGTTTTGAATGTAATGTTTAAATGCTTAAATAAATGAGATTATGTCACCTGCATTTCACTGTTAATCTTGTATTCACAAAGATTCTTGGTGACATGCCTGAAACACCTTAGTTTCTGAGATCTCCGAAAACCATGGGGAGAAATTTGCAACATGAATCAAAATGTGACCAATAACAATCAGTTCATTGTTTTTTATCTGTTTCCTTCAAAGTCCATTTTGTAGTTACAAATGAAAACAATCATCGTTAAACTGAACCAAATACCACTGTTTTCTTCATTTAAAAACTTTTCTATTACGTGGGGTGGGGAGGGGGGTGACCTGTGAAAAATCATTAAGAGCATTATTAAATGAGAGAACTAACAATGTAATGTATATGTATCCCAAATGATAACTTGTTCACCTTCATCATATCATTATTCACTATTCGTTATTGCAATTATTTCTTGATCTGAAATATTTCCACATATCGCCACCACTTCATCAGTCAATGCGCAGTGATCAAAGATGTTTCTTAGGATATTTAATTCAAATTATCATACTGCTCTTCTTCATCTTCAGTAATTACATTATCGAGGCCTATGACATTTCCCAGTTACTCTTTCCCAGGAATAAACAACAAAGTAAATCGGTAGTGGAATATCAGTTTTGATTTTATTGCATTTTTCTTCACTTATCAAAGACTTGTCCAAGAGATTGTTTCTTGAAAGCAATGAATTATGCCACAAATAAAGAGGTTGAATGCTAATGAAGCTAAATTTCATATAGAAATCCAGTACTGTGAGATACTTTCACAATCTTATTACTTCATAACACACTTTCAGCTTCCTCCATATTACTTCAATATAATCCGGTATCCAATGTTGACGCTGAAAAATACTAATACAACTCTGTTGGTCGAGTTTTTTAAAAAAAACTAATTTTTGCAACTTTTGAAGTTTAAAATTTTTATTTAAAAAATATTTTTATTCAAGATTTTTTTTCTCCATACAAGAAAGGTTTAAGTAAGCAAGAGTTACCATTCACTGTAAATTTATTTACCAATATGTAACACACATTCTAATATATGAATTAATAGCTACGGACAGTCAGCTAAAGAAGCGTTTAAACTAAAACTAGTATTGTTCAATTAACATCGTTAATACAGAATGGAAACAGCTAAGAATAAACACCAAAAATCACCTAACTTAAGTAGAAAAGTTAAAAGTTGTAAATGAAATGAAATAGGTTAAATGTAATCATGTACCACGCTTTGATCATTTCTATTTTTGAACTTTTTATATATTACCACTGGATGTAATCAATCACCCCATCATATAACAAAATTTTTATGTTTAACACACAAACACTTTTTTTCCTCTAAACTGAACCGGTCTGGATGCTTTTCCATCATTATTAGGGATAAGCGAAGCAAAATTTTTTCATTTTCTTCCAAAGTTATTATGAGTAAGTTATTACTTGCATATTAAGGTCAATGTGAATGTGAAGTCTTTTTTTGCCTTTAAGTTTGAGAACATCTTGGATGGCATATTATCAATTATGGGATTTATGACATACCCATTAGGTGCTTACTGAATTTTTTTTTAGCTATTAGTCTCTTTTCAAGACCTCTGTTTGAGGATTAGTACAATTAATCAAGTAGTAGTGTTTGGTTCTGCTCCCCCCCCCCCCCCGTCTTACTTTATTCAAATTTAAGAAAGTGGTAATTTTCACCCCTCTCTCCACGTCTTCCTCTCTCAATAAAAAATCTAAGATTTTTGGAACCAAATTGAATGCATGAAGCTTGTTTTGCTTTTTAACAAATTTTTTAAAGGGAAAAGAAAATAAAGGCTTTAAAATTTCAGAGCATACATGCAAAATAAAAGTACTATGGTTTAACTACTTTAAGTAAACCTTAAAACAAAGCTAATAACTTCACAAAATGAGCACAGTGGCAAAATAAGTATATTTTAATAATGCTTTCATTTTAAGATTTAACAAAAATTTTGACGGCAACATACTTCATATTTATCAGAATTCGTCTCATAACCATTAAACTGCTTAGCGACATTTCAGGTTAATAAAATTTTGGATAGTTTGATAATGTAGCCAAAGAAGTACACCCAATTAATATAGACTATTAACCTGTAGTATTAAAAAAAATATTTTCTCTTTCCCATTTATGTGTTGAAAGACCTCTTTCAATAAGTGTAGCCGTGAGACGTCATAAAAAAAGCGGGGGGGGGGGGGGGGACGAATCACTGGGAGGAAGAAATTAGAAAAATAGCAAAAAAAAAGGGGGGGATGCAGATCTGTAAAAGAATCTTATGCCAGAAGAGGTAAGAAATATTGCTATGCAGCAACAATTTTATAAATTGACATTGCTTTGAGTCATACTTTTGTTGAAAAGCAAATAGGAGAAAGTAGAACACAAAGTTGCATAGTTTTAATAAAAACACATTGAAAATTTTCAAAGTAAACCAAGTTAAGGATAAGTTTTTTCATTTTTTTTTTTTTTAATAAATCAAGCAAATGAAAAAAACGAAAAATTTAAATATTGTGATTATTGCCTAACAAATTTAAAAAAAAAAAGGGGGGGGGGGGGGTAAATTTAGCGCTTAATGAGAACATGAGGTACTATGAATTGTGATACTGTTTTTGAAGACCAACTTCCACAAAAAAAGATCTAATTAATTATTTTAACAAAATATGATTTAAACATTGTCTGTATTATACTAAATTAAAAAAATTAAATTTTGGAAACTTCAAGAGAGATGAAATTGGTATTTTCTATACTTAAATGAATAACAAGAAGTTGTAGTAATTATACCCATAAGATTCATGTCCTAAGAAATTCGTGTTATTAAAAAACCTTCAAAAGCAATATAAATACTTCACAACTATTTAAACATTAGCTGTTGTTACATTAACGTGCACACATTAACACTTAAATTGCATGAGTATTTATTTAAGTTTCTCTGATGATGAAATTAGAAAAAAATTGTTTAGTAAGTTTACAATGACATAAGAAATCAAAAAGCATATCATAAAAGTGTTTCCAGAGAACTTTTCATATTTTTATTATGTCAAATTTATATAGAATATAAAATTACTTTTTAACAATATTTTTGCTTCATCCTGATTATAATAACGATCTTTCTATATTATTTATTTTATTTATTTATTTTTATCCAAGTTGGCAAATAATTTAATATAGTACTATGTTCGAAATCATAATGTAAATAACATATGGTCCATAAATATTATTAGTACAAAACTTGCACAACTCGATCTATAAAGTGTACGATCACATTTGAAATGCACATACAGGAAGATTTTTAAATCAAATAATTTCCTTGAATATAATACATAAAACAATTAACCCTTATATATAAAACAATTATAGCTATAAAAACTTATAGATAAGAATCTTATATTACTGCTACAAGCAATTAATATTTTATGCATAAATGCCTATACAAGATTAATCCTAGTATTTCTATTTATTTCTTTATACTAATATTTTGAGAATATTTTACATATATCTAATATTTGCAGGAAAAACCTAGAACAATAAGGTGCTTTTTATCTTCATCAAGTTTTCTCTGTTGATTTCAAACAAACAATCATTAAAAAAAAACTTTTTATTCATGTACTTAAAACTATGGAAAATTTGATTAAGTAAATGAAACAATGCTATTTTTTGGCTGAGGTTAAAGCTTAATTAATAATGATTAAAACAGATTTTTTTAAGATATGCACATTTCTAATGATGAGTAGGAAACTCAATGATTTGATATGACAGCGTAAAAATAATCTTCGCTCAAACAATGAAATGCATTACCGATGTTGCCTGTGTGTTGTAATAAGTATTTTAGGCAAGTTAAAAACAGGAAAATAAGATACACTGCTCTTACCCGACATGCAAAGCATCCAGGATGCCATTGACTGTTCATGGCAGATATATAGTTGTCTGTGATAGGTCGATTACAGCCAGCACATTTCAAAGCAAACATGTCTAAGAAATCTTCCCTGCAGTAAGGTTTTCCATCCTTTTCATGAAATCCATCTTCACCAAACTGCTTTCCACATTGAGTGCAGAAGAAATGCTCTGGATGCCATGTTTTATCCAATGCAGTGATACATTTCTAAGGGAAAGGTAATACATTAATGAAAAGTCAAAGACAGTAACATAACACAAAATTCTTAACATACAGAACCAGGGATGCACCAATTAATCCAAAATTTTCTGCCAATTTTCACTGATTAATCAGCAGATTTTTTTAATGATTACATTATGTATGCTCAGAACTCTGATTTATGCTGAATGAGTTCATAAATAATAAATAAATAATTAGCTGCAACAAAAGGTAGCATGTCATTAAAAATTAACAATAATAAAGTACCATTAAAAATGATTAAACCACTCGTTTCTAAAAACATTTATAGAAATAAAGCATTTTTTAATGGAAGGTTATGAGATGACTACTTAATTAATGTAATATTGTACGTCTGTCTGTCGTAGTACGTACGGTAGTGCAGTCAGAATTACCATCTGTGGGTGGTGGGGAGGGGGGGTTCTGATTAAAACAATATACTTACTATACATAACTTTACAAACATAATACTTACATGAGTATAAACTATTGTACTGGGATTGGCAATAATGTTAAAACCAAGATTTTTGGGGGGGGGGGGGGGTCACCTCCAAAGACCCCCCCCCCCTCCCGTCACTGCATTACTGGTGTGCATCAATTCTACGTCTCCCCAAAATGTGTGAGAGAACACAGCAGTTTATACTTTTTTTTTTCAAATTAAGAAATTGCATTCACTGTTTATACATACAATTACAACAAAATTTCATAACTTCCTTTTAAAATCACTTCATTTTTCTTTCTAATGAAAACTTTAGTACTATTAAATAGACTTTGATCTTTTTTTTTTTAATTTTACGAACACTTGATGCAATGTTAATCTTCTTACTTTAATTTGCTGTTTTATACTGATCTGCAGATTCTTTATATACAATGTTAAACACATTTCATGTGTCAATACTTTTCTCCACATTCTACTTTTAGTATGTTTTAAGACTGTTTTTCATTTTCATTAGGATAAATGTCATATTAAATGGTAACTAATACTAAAAAAATCGCTCATAAACTAAAAATGTCTATAGACAAAAGGTCTACTTACTAAATATTCGAATTGTCATCGCTAGTTAACAACATAATTGAATTTAGTTAACAATATTTGAAAAAATGGTTTACAGAACTTGAATAAAGTTTTGAAACTTCATTGCAAAGCAAAAATTGCAACTTAAAAAAAGTTCGAAAAACCAATATTGAACATAATTAATATTATAACTAATTGGGGGCCAATTATCTTCTGCTGTTTACTCAGTAATTAGCCAGTTTGGTTATTGGACCATCCCTAATACAAACTTTAAAATCATTCATGGGATGATGAAGACAAAAGTTTTTTTGTTTTTTTTTCCTCAAAAAATTTTTTAATCACACATTTGAATTTGAAGAGTGGATTAATTAATAGGTCTAATTCCTAGGCTTATAGACTGTGGTTTATAAAAGATGTAGGCCTTTCAGGATGTTATTTTCATCATAAGCCTGTAACAGGGCCACCAAGAGGCCATGTCAACTATAAGCCCAGCCCTCAAGAGGGATTGGATAGAAGTATTGTGGTATATATTCTATTCTATATTTATGCATCATCATTTGGACTGATGAAAACAGTAATGTATAAATAAATCAGAAAAACATAAAAACACCTTACCTTGCAATTTACCTAAAACTAAACCTTATGATTTCTAAAAAATGTTATTTTTCACATACAATCTTTACTTTTGTTAAATAGGTTAAAGAAAAAGCAACATTATTATTGCACAAAAAGTATATATAATTGAAGAGACACATTTCCAGTTTATCATGAATCCTTTGCATGACCTTTTTAAACGTTAAAAAAAAAAAAAACCTAGATTCCAAGGGGGAAAAAAGATGTACTGTCTAAAATTTTTTCGTACGACCTCTGCCGCATCTGCGCACATACCAAGTCTCTTCGGACTTTCTCGAAATAGGGGGGAACAGCAACGAGGAAGTAGTAAGCGAACAAAAGCTGAAGGCATCGGGTAGTTCGCATCCAAAACCTAACTCCCCTTTTTCAGATGGAAGCGTTCGTGGCTGCCAGGCGCACAAAACGCAAACAGACAGTAATACTTTGTCCAGTGTCCACCCATAGGAAAACTTCCCACCAAACCTTTTTTCCATTTGTATGTCACTTAAAGGAGTAATGCCACTTCGCATTTATTTCCTATGCAGTTTATTCCTGTACATTATTTATGTTAAGATCCAGTGGTTTTAAAAGTTTTGCAAGGTTACTTAGTATAACAGAGTTTGCTGTTACTTTAACTTAAAATTTCATAGTATCAACTAAACTCGATTGCAAGCAATCAAAACCGACGAGTTTTAGAAATCAGAAAGGAGAAAGCACCTTTGCTTTCCCTCGATGCTATTTTCTTGAGCATCCCTCCTTTTTTCTTTCATGGAAATTATGATAATTTGACCTCTTCAAGCAAATTTCTTGATGGAATTGTTTTCCTTTTAACTTTGAGCTGTCCAGAACACAATCCAATAAACAAGTTTACTTTACAGTTGTTAAATACATAGATGTTTTAAAATCTATTCAAGGAAGAAGTTTTAGCGCTTCATACTGACTTCAAAGAACCCCATTCTTGTTAATGACTAGAGGACAAAATATTAATGATCTGGAAGTCGAATGAATCATTTGCTATCATAATTACTTTCTTCTATATAAGAGATACTTGGAGAGTAAACTTTAGCTAGCGTTCTGCAGAGCATTTCGAGAATCCCTGGCTTAGAGGACAGTTGAAAGCCACAGACACTTCAATTATGTTATTAAGTTGCCCTCTGTTCAAGTTAAGATGTTTCATTTTCTTGGATGCAATATTCAAAAGAAGGTTTGTTTCTTTCATACTAGTCCATGAGAAGCTTTGGATTAACAGCTATTTTGTCATGACAGATAATGATATCACACCCCAATTAGGCCACTCAAAAAAATTTACAATTCATATTTGCTGAGCAAATTACTTTAGTTAGAAGGAAAATTCAAACTGTAAACACTGGTAATCTTTTTTTTTTCTTCCTTCTGTATCTTCTGCAACTCTTAACTTTCTTGCAAAGCAGGTCAGGCTATGTTGCCAGTCCAACAAGTCTTGCATTCTTCAGCATTGTCACCAATTAATCTTGCTCGAACTTTTGACCATAAATACAACCTTCATCAACTTGAAACTCCCGAGCAGGGATCAAATATCCATTTCTATTGCTGTCTTTACAGTTAAAAACTTAAATGCAAATGTGAAACTTTTTGTAGGAGTAAGAACCACTTCTATATATGTGTGTATGTATATATGTATGTACGAAGTGCAAACAATCATGTCGCCTACCACATCTAAGATAGTAAGAATGCTAAACAAATAATTAGTACTACTAGATGTTGCTGCTACAAATTGCACTATTATGATTGATATTTGGTAATTTTTATGCAAAAAAAAAAAAAAAAAAAAAAACAATCATCCCTTTACATAAGCAGTATTAAGAGCTGAAAATCAAAATTTAATACATTAATTTGAATTACATTCATTGCAGATGTTTCAAATTACTTTATCATATTAGCAACATATAAAAAAGATTATTTTTGAAGTTATCTTCAATAGGAATCTGCAAAATAAATGTTTCCGATTGTCACTAATCAATTGTGCAGTATTTCACTGACCAATTAAGATGCAATTTTTACAAATATATTTTCGAATAATTTAACTAAAACAGCCATTACTTTCTCTAAACCCTTTCTCTTTCTTAATTTTTAATAGTTTTATTTTTCCCTTTTTTAGCTTTCAAGAAAACATTGCTATAAAAATTGCAAAAATATTACAATACAGTCGAAGCAGATAGAAGTTACTGCCAACAATATAAGAAATAGGGAAACTCATTAAATGCTCAGCCCATTGACTGCATTTTACAAACATACTATTTTTAATATGGTCGCATAACAGCATGTTTGGTTTTATAAAACATTGTTAAAATGATTGTAAAATGGCATATCGAATTATGATCAAAGAGAGTGCTATCTTTAGGGCTTTTAGAACATCGCCCAGGGCCACTGATGTTTACAGATAATTTATTAATAAGAAAAATAAACAAAATAAAAGGGTTGAAAGGGATCATTGCAAAATGTATACACCAAGAGAGCAACAAAGGCATTTACATTTCTTGAGTGTGAATAACAGCCAGGTTTATCAAATGTAAAATATATGGAATGATGTTACACAACAATGAAACTATAATTTTAAATGAAAATCCTAAACAAACATTAACAACAAATTTGTGTAATCAAGGTTTCAGCGCACAATAACATCATATTTTATGCTGATTACTTTATTAAAGCAGGAGGGAGGGGGGCTACAAACATTAGACAAATTTTAGATACGTAAAGTACAAAGATTTCCAGACGTAATATCCTAGAGACAACTGTAATGAATTTGAAGTAAGAATTCAGAGTCTGAAATGACTAAAGTGATATATATATTGAGAATTAACTATTATGCAAAAACTATAACAATGATAAAGAGTAAACTGATTTTGAAAAAAATAAAGCACATTAAGAATAAAAAGTCTTACCCCAAGAATAGCTGCATTACAATATGCACATTTTGGTGAAAAGATATTGTGGTAATCTGTTTCACAATAAGGTACACCATCTCTTTCAAAGAAATTTTTTGTTCCCAGTTCTTGGTGACAATGTCCACACACAAAGTGTTCTTTGTGCCATGTTTTTCCTAATGCAGTAACAACCTATAATAAGCAATATGGTGTGAAAAAAAGAACTATTTTATGACAGGAAGATGCAATAAAATATGTTACCAACTAATACTGTAGTGAACAAATATAACAGTTAAAAAAGTTCGCGATGACATAATGTGCATAAAAAAGGAAGTTTATTACATATAGCAAATGATAACTAATAATTGTCTACGACTTTAAATCATTTAAAAACATGCATATGTAATACCATGCCATGTAAAAAATTCCAAATGTTACTGCAGTTCTCAAATAAAAGAACATTTAAAAAAAATATTTTTGTCAAATGAATCATAACAGATCAAATAAAGTATGTATTTAAAAATTAATTACTATTTAAATTACACATATATAAATTATAATACATAATTTCAAATTCAAAACAATTTCAAACTATTAAGTAGTAATTCCATATAGTTGTTAACATAATGCTTTCTTAAATCAAGATTTAAAAAAGGCACAAAAATGTAAATAAAAAGTTTACAATATTTGTGCAAAATTTCATTATCTGATATAACGAGAAAGCCAAAAAGTATCAAGAACAATTTAATAGCACAAACCAACTCTCAAAATATAGTTACACTATACAGGGGATTTTGGTGCAGGATTTCATTGGAACTGATTTTATATGTTGAGAACAAATATGACTTTAATTTTTACCCATCAAGTCCCGTTTATAAAATAGGACTGTAGCGTTTTTTAAGTTAACATGTTAAATTAGACTAAACAAGTATGGGTTAAATTATCTTTTTTAATCATAACTTCTATGAGACCCCTTAATTCATTGAGAAAAGTACAAAAGTTATGTTTACAAACAAAATAAAAAGTTATTTTGCTTCACTCTTAAATGAATGTAAGAGTAAAGACTTTCAAGGCCGGTGTCAATAATATTTGAAGATTCCGGACTGTTGTGCCGTGGTCCAAGTAGAGTTGATCCAAACGTTTTGGTTGCATCTGCGGCGGCTATCTTTAGTGGCGTTGACAAAGCTTCTGATAATACTGCAAACACTTCGAAAATTGTACCAGTTGCTGAGAGGAATCTTCCCTGGAAACATCGGTAACGCTACTGAAAATAGCCGCCACAGATAAGGTCAAAACATTTAGATCAATTCTACTCAGACCATGGCACAACACAGCCCAGAATCTTCACATATTATTCACTCTTAAATTGTTAGGCGTTTTTGGAAAGAACTTTTTTCACATAGTGTCTTTGAAAATTCCAGCCAAAATGTCATCATATAATCATCATTCTTGCTCGGTATCAGCCCTCTCATAACTTCATTCTTGATTCTTTACTAGCATCTCCAAAATGATCAGAAAACGGCCAAAATTGTTGTGTAAGTAACCACACTTCATTCTCAAACTATATCAAAAGTTTCTGAAGTTATGAAATATATTATGAGTTAAGTTAAATTTAGTTTTCAGCCTTGTATATAAAATTCTGCACAAGAAAAAATGATATCCAACTTTTTATGTCTGTTTCATTCAAAAGGAACCTTGCCATATATGTGGCAAAATGAATCGGTATGTTTAGCACAATTTCATTTACTGTATGCCCTACATTAGTTAAAACAACTAGAAGCAACATATCTAACTGTACACATAAAATAAAAAAAACATGTTCCATCGATAAATATGGCATCATACAATAAGCTGAAAATGTTGTATTGAAACAAAAATCTTGATTTAAATCAGCTAAATGTCATAAAATAAAGCTGATAAAGGAAAGTTATCACATTTAGAACCAGCATACATAATGTAGAGAAAAAATCAGTTTAAAAATTCCAGGCACCCAGCAAAAAGATAGAAAACAGCAGAAAGATATTAAATTTTAATAGAAAAAATCTGACATGGACAACCCACTACTTCTTTTCACTCTCTCTTATAAATCGATGCTTAATAATAACTCAAAAGCATGAGTTCCTGTACTCATGTGTTATAAGCAACACTTTTTAAATGAACAGCATTTTAAACACTTCCCTACACGTTTAAAATTATAGTAAAGATAGAGAATTGAAAAAAGGAAAAGAAAAAAAAAAAAAACAATTTGGAGACATCAAAACAGCTGCTAAAATCCTTTGTAGCCTGTAAACAATTTGTTTTGAAAATAAACAATTCATTAATATAGTTTCAGCAGTTATTTTGATGATTCCTATTTTGCTCCTTCTCCCCCCAGTAAAATGTTGTTTTTTTCACTTAATTCCTTTTCAATCTCAACTCCTCATTTCATTACAAGGCTATAACTAAGCCCTTTCATTGGAGCAATAATGCTTAACGCACAAGAACAAAGTCATGTGTGAACAACACAAAAATTATGCTGAATTTTATAGATGAAAAAAAAAAAAGTATTTACAAGTCAAATTTTAAATGCATATTTCATACACAGCTTAAGCAAGCAGAACTACAAAAAAATTCTCTGTATATTCAGAAACGTGTTTAGTTCAGCAAGTTTAACTTACGAATGAAATACTTAACTTTTTGTAGTAAATGAAAAACACAATACTAAACATTGACAAATAGGACCTTCTGGAGGAAAAAGCATCTGACAAAAGTTTTAGTGCGATATTTATGTGTCAGTAAACTTTTTTAACACTGAGAAAGGGGTTCCTTGCAGCTTTGAAACATACGTCTGAAATTTTTATATCTACTTGCAATTTCAATGTTATGTTTTCAAATTCAATTCAAAAATATTCAAAGTTTTATGCAAAAATGTTTAAATTCTGCACAAAAAAATCATATTAGGGGTAACTTAACATATTTAGATCATGTAACCTACAAGGAAAAAAAACCCTCAGATTTATTGGTAAAGAAAAAAAAACAGAAAGAGGAAGGAACTGAGAAAAATAATTTCAAAATAAATACATGTTAAATCATGCACAAGCATTCAAATTTTGCTCTTTATTATTATTATTATTCAGATATTTATCAATTGACAAAACTTTTCACTTTTAATTTTCTGTTTTTTACAACAAATAACATAGTAATTTAACAATTAAATTTAACTACAAGATATCTACAATATGAATTTTGTGAAATTATTATGCATCAATTTAAAAATGAACATCAGCGACACAAAGATGTATCCTAAATTCTGAATTCATAGATAGAACTTAAATGAAAACTTCAAAATAGCAAGAAAATTCAGTAGTTTGATTTAGGAAGTGAAATGTTCTCTATCATTGCAAGTGAATATGTCTATTAACCTTTAGGAACCGGGCGGTACACATGTTGTACAATAAATCTTTTTTCTTTAGAGGACGGGGTTGAAATTTTCACTCGAACCCTTTGGAGCCAGGGATTTTTTCACGGTTTTATACGTCTGGTACGACAGTTTATACCTTCTCTTTTCAATGGAAAAGAAATCTGTGGTTCAACTGTCGTACTACCTGGGTCGAAAGAAAACTTTCTATATGAACAGCAAAAGGCTTTGATGAACAGCAAAAGCAAAATGAACAGCAAAAGCTTTCTATATGATCTAAAAGGTTAAGACCATATATGGCATTAGTTGTAGTTATTTACACTGAGAAAATGAAAAAAATTTTAGCATGTTGTTCTAAAAGATTTAACTTGTATTTTGTGATTATGAGTAAAATCCTAGTAGAGTGCTATGTTCAACAAATGCTTTTGATATAAAAATGCATTAACAAATTTTTAACTTTAAAAAGAAATTTAGACCAGCATAAGTTATTACCAATAAAAATTATTGGTTCTTCTAAACTATGTTTAAGACAGAAAAAAAAATAAATATTGCATCAAATCATTTATTCAGAAATTTCAAAAAAAACAAACCATGATGAAAAGATTACCAAAATAATTTGATTGTACTACTTGAGAACAGAAAAAAACCCTTTATAGTTAATACCTTTATAACGTCGACCTATGTAATGCAATTCTCCATAAACCAAACAACTTTTCATAAAAAACCAATAAGTTTTCTTGTTAAAAAACTCTCTGTTACGCCTTGCCAACGTGAAAATTCTAAAGAAAATTAATTTTTGAAAAGTGTTATCATCTTTAAATCGTATTTAAAAGCTTCTGAATGAAAATTATAGTAATCACTGTAAAAAAAAAAAAAAAAGGACAAGATCCCACTTGAAAATGCAGCTCTTGTGTAAACTATGAAGCTAGCAGAAGTGCAAGATAATTCACTTTCTTTTGCTACTGAAACATATTTATTTGTGAATGACAATATATGTATAAAATGGCATAATTAGCTCTTTAATACCCAATGTAGTTTAAACTCATTCTGAAGTGCAAAAACATACATGTTTTCTCCAGAAAAATTTCAAAATTTGTGAAAGGATCTATATAACGCCAAAACCTGTGAAACGCAAAAGCTCCAGTTCCAAGAGGCGCATTATAATGGTCTTCTACTGTATTATTATTATAATATATATATATATATTTTTTTTTTTTTTTTCAAATTTTTGAAAGATTAAGAGCTAATTTTGGTACACTTTGTACACTTGACAGCAAAAAAACTTCAAAGACAACTTTTTCATTCATTTGTGAACTTAAGTTTGTGGATACTATGCTTTTTTTTTCCCTCTAATGGTAAAATGTTTGTACGTTACATGAATTTGCTGTATAAGTCCAGAAAAGTCAATCCAGAAAAAAATGAGGTCCGTTAACAAACTTTTCAAAAAATTCCAAACCCAAAAAATAGACCCTTCACAAAACTTAAAAAATCAAAAATTTGAAGTTATATTGAAGTGAAGGATTCATATAGTTAACTAAGTTACTTATTCAAATCTGATGCATTTTAATTTAATTAATCCATAAACATTTCAGTTTTGTTTCTCCAAGATTAGTAGCACGAGTTAACCTTCCTAGCATGTTAAATCATTTCTGTATTATTTCTAAGAGCTAGTTTCTTTTTATATATATTCAATTATTATCTTAGTATATTTTAAATATAGATTTTGCCGAAAGGATGTATGTTTTGCCAAAATCGGGCCTTTGTTTTCAATAAAACTAATTTTCACAAAATTCCAAAAACAGGACCCTGGTAAAAAATTAGAAACAAACTGAAAAAGATTATTACCTTTTACTAACTTTGAAAAGAAAGTCACGAAACTTAACTTTGTCATATTTGTAGAAACAAGCAGTCACAATTTAAAAAATACATATTTTGATGCTATGAAACTTGCTCTTAAAACTAAAATATGTATGTAAGTCAACTTCTGACCAACAAGCATTGGTCTTTGCAGGGGCGCCCACAGGGGGGGGGGGGGGATTATGGCGCAAGTTGCGCCATCAAAATTTTTGGGAGGATATTTTAAAACTAATTTATTTATGTATTTAAATTATTTATGAGTTAATTTTTTTAATTTAAATTATTTCTTTTTTTTATTTTATTATTTATTTATTCTTTTTTTTTTTGTGTGTGTGTGTGTGTGCTTGGAATGTCTGGGAAGAGAAAAAAAGTGATTATGTTCTGCGCAAAATTAGTACTTTTAATATATAAAAAAATAATAGTTATAATTTAAAAAGAAAATATTAATAAAATAAATAAAATAAAAAAGAGGGGTAAAAATAAAAAGCACAAGATAGTTGTGAAAAAAAATTGAGGGGGGGGGTTTGCGCCATTGAGCTTGGGGGGATGGGCACCCCTGGGTCTTTGTGCAAAAATCAAGTACATTTTTATTTGCAAAACAAAGTATGCTACACTTTTGCAAGTGACTGACATTGACAGAAAATATAATAACTAAGATCAAAGAAAGTTCATTCATTTTTCAAGCTTTACCAAACTAATTGAAAATCCAAACACACAACTAGCGTTAAAGTTTCCTCACCTTTCATGCAGGAAAATTAAAAACAGTTATAAATTACTGATTTTTAAAGTAAAAATAGTGAAGAAAAGGCAAAATTTCGGACTCTGCATTTTAAAGAGACATGTATTGATGATTGACGACTGCATTTGAATCTCCAGAACAACAATATAGGCAAAGAATCAGATGTATTATTTTATTATTTGATATTTTTAATTCAGTGTGTATAGTCAACCTAAGTTGAAAAAATCTTGACAGTTAAATTACAAATTTTGAAGAGTTGTATAATCAGTTGGCACTTCCAAACTGTCTAATACTATAATATTATAATGAATTGTATAAATTCTAATTTAAGTGTAAATTTCCAGTCAATTAAGAATGACAGTTCTCTAATAACACAGTTTTTTAATCAATAAACATACTAATACATCAAAATTAATTCAACAACAAAAAATTTTTATTTTACAAAAGTTGAAA